>MU883893.1:0-12088 GCA_036418205.1 Ostertagia ostertagi | reverse complement strand
ATTTTCAAAGTTGACAAAACTGATTCCTTTCCTATCATATGCTGCTATTTACATTAATGTTAAACATGCACTGTTCCCGGGAACTCCTTCTTTGTTTAGCTGACTAATTGTCTGAAATTCATGGAAAAGCTCCCATGCTAAGGAGAGCTGCTTACATCACAGTCTTTGATTGTTTGTTATCTCTTTCTCATCATCGGTAGCGCCATGCCCACTTATGGACCTCAGGCGGAACATGCACCCTTGTAATTCATACAGAGTTAGTAGTGAATCTAGGTCCTATTTCCAGTAACATATCCATGTCGAATAGAGATTTAGAAAATTTGAAATTATGCGCAAGGCGTTGGAGCATCCCTCATTCTCTGAAAAATAATACCTCACCAACAAAACCTTGTCTCCAGCAGTGTCGACTCTTCGTCTGTCGCCTCCGCTAATCCCTGATGCTCTCTATACCGAATCTGCTTCTCTCCTCGGAGTACAGTGTCTCTCAATGTTAGTGCTGTGGTGTCTGTCTACCTTATAGAATTCTGGACCAGCCGCGGACGAAAATGACCTTATTAAGAGTGTTCAAAAATTGTCTTCGGTTTCACCACAAGCGGTCCGTAGCGTTTCTCCAGTTTCGTATTTAAGCGTAATTATCGCGTCATCTTGATCGTGGAGTGTGCCGTAGAGCAAAGTTATGGTTTTGTAGGAAACTGAGAAGACTGTTCTTGAGAAAGAAAACAGTGTAGAAAAAAAAACCTATTAGGATATGTGTGAGGACCCTTTACTGTCTCCTTCAATATTAATAGTACGCTGAATTGCATGTCGTTATTCGTAAAAGCGGTAACCCTTCACTGCAGAGTCAGGCACCTCTGCAAATCATTGCAAAGGTAAGCAAACCAGCCCTTTTGGCGTTTCTGCTGGGGCCGTATGCTGAATGTTGGGGAGGGGATGGGGTCCCCGAGGTCGACGGACTACTTGAACTCGGTCGGTACGGTAGGAGAGTGATGACGAAGTGGTGCAGCTGGTCCAGCAGCTCCGCCAAAGGGCTGGTTTGCTTACCCCAGGACTAAGCCTTGGAGAGAGGACGGACAGGTCCGTCCTCTCTTTAAGGCTTAGTTCCTGAGGTAAGCACCAAATTGAGGCGGTTTTAAGGACCGAGTTGAAGTAGTCCGTCGACCGTCGGGGACCCCATCCCCTCCCCAACATTCAGCATACGGCCCCAGCAGAAACGCCAAAAGGGCTGGTTTGCTTACGTCATCATTTCATATGTCTGATATAGATCCAGGGGTTCTTGGGGGAAAATTAGATGCATGCTTCCTTCCAGAGAAATTTGAAAACATGACAACACGAGGCAAGTGAAGGAGCAACACGAGGGTCCACCGCTAATATAATATTAGGTTGTGGCGCAAGTAGTGTGATGTATTTCTCTTACGCACTCTTTACCAACTAGTTGCAATCTGGGCCTGCGAAATGAGAGTTCCAGTCGGTGAAACTTAGCCGCAGCCGACAGTGAACCCAACTCCCCTTAAAAACTTTTAGAGAAATCGTTTGGTAATCGTACGATCTGCCTATCATTACCTCTGGCAAAACATCCGCTAATGGTTTGTGGAGAAGCTTTGTCGTTTCTTGTTGGTATGTGCGTTTTAATGGTTGGCAGCTAAACCTATAGTCGGTTGTCTGCCAGCCAAAATTTTTTTGCTCTTAACGCCTTTTGTCCAGAACAAAAAGGATATTATATTAGAGCATCTTTCTGTCTCATCGTCATGTGTTTTGTTTTAATTTTCATTATAATTTAGATATGAATTTTAGGCTTACGTAATAAGCTGCCCTAATCTTCGAAAATGATCACATTTCTTCGAGGAAGAAATTCCCCCAATATGATTAAACGAAGCAGGCGCACATTTCAACAATCAGCTTTGAATTGCTCCTTGACAATTCCATTTGTTTTTGACGGCCCGGCTCTGAAAATTTTCGCAAGTCTATTGACTGGGTGAAAGTGCTGACGCGGCGGGACTGGTAGGTTTCACCATCGAGTGACGCGGAAAACTAAAAAAGCTAACGTGACTTTTCGAAGGCCCTTCAGCGGACATGTTAACCACGTTGACTGACATTGGCAGCGCATTGCCATTCAACTGCAATGAGCACCGTGTGGGACCGTGTGCAGCGCATGCGCTGCACACACGCAATATATACACACAAAATATTTATTTTTTTCGCGCATGCGCTACTTCTTTTCTAATTTTTTGCATCTATTCCTATAGACTACACCATAATATGACTAGACACGGCGAGGTTCATTGAATGGTTGAATATGCTCCTTTTTAGCGAAGGTTTTCTAAGCCCTACGAATTTCCCAATTGTGTTCATTCCTAGTTTCCTTTATATTCTGATAATCTTGGTCATAAAAAAGAGCAGTAGAAGTAAGTAAGTACAGACCCACACATATAGCAAGACATATGTTTTTAGTGGAGCAACCGCGTCAAAAATAATTTTGAGGTTCACTGCAGCAAAAGCAACTGAAACTTGCCTTTCATCGCCAGAAAACGTCAATTCGATCGATTTTTTCACAGTTGTCCCTTCTGATAAGTTTGACACATCGAATATCATTCTAAACATTTTGTTGCATCCGAGTTTTGGGTATTTAAAGCTCAAAATTCACGGATTTGATGTGAGGCGGCGGCGCCTGCAAAATCGCCGTGGTCCCACGCGGTGCAAAAACCCAAAACGCGCGTTGTCGTCAACGTGTTAAGAATACGCGTAGCGTGAAAAGTAGCAGGACATTATTGATGATGTTATCCTCGGGGTGTTAGGGGGAAAATAGAGTTGGTGCTAATTGTCGGCTTGCCTGATTTTCCGTCACCTGGATCTCCCATTTCGTACGCCCAAATTTCCAACGTGTGCAAAGAATGTAGAAGCAAAACTAAAGCTTCGTAGAGCAAGAAAATCTGTGTTCGATACGAATTAATGTAGAAAATTGGAATTTCGGTAGGAAATTTTCCGCTTGAAAAAAAGCAACACTACTTACAGGACGACCTAATTATTTGACACTTTCAGCCCTAAACTCTTGGGTACTGAAGCCCGGTTGAGCGCACCAGTCACAAACTGGTACGATATTGCGTACACGCTGCATATGTTGGTGATCTTCGTGTTTCTCGTTCTTTTCAAAGGAGAGCA
Source organism: Ostertagia ostertagi (assembly GCA_036418205.1). Lineage (NCBI taxonomy): Eukaryota > Metazoa > Nematoda > Chromadorea > Rhabditida > Trichostrongylidae > Ostertagia > Ostertagia ostertagi. The sequence goes on along the minus strand of MU883893.1, from coordinate 8,932 downwards.
TGAAAAATGGCAGCCATAACACAGCGTTGATGGCGACATCGCAGCACGGACTGGTCGCACTTTTAGACGGTTTCCTGCAAACAAGTCGCATTCGGACTGAGTACCTGGGATCTTCACGTTCTCCTGTTGCAACTGTGGTACGAAGACGTCACTGCTGTCTCTTCGTTTTTGTCTTACTCTATTCTTAATTAGGCCTTTTGGACAGCTTGGATAGATTCTTCCCAATCCTTCCGAGGTTATTTGAAGACGTGGTTAAAGCTACCACACTCATGGCGCCCGGGTTCATCTTTGGTAAGAACATCCAATTGTTTCGCGCCACTAAAGCGGTAATTTTATGTTAAAAAAAACTAAAATTAAAGGCAAATTCCGTGATTATACTGGTGCTAAGGCAGCCTCGCAGTGATAGCTAGTTCGGAGGCGCCCACAACAGTGAGTGAGGAAGCGTCTTTGGGAACGCTGAACATAAGGCCTTAACCTTCAAAAGGTCGGATGTGGTACGATGGCAAGGCAGGGCGATCAGAGAGGTCAAAACACGCGAGAGAGAACGTCGTTTGAGAGAGCACGCGCTGATCTCTACATCAATGCACGCTGATCTCACCACATCTCGCGGTGGGTGGGAAGCGTTGCAACCGGGCGTGATAGTTCTAAGGTGAGGAGGGTTTTTAAGGATACGCCATAACAGGCGATTTCGCGACCCACGTGAAGTGATCTAGGTAGGTACGGGTCCTACAATTTCTCTCGCGGTATCCTTCCTACTAGACGGGCTATTCCCGGGGTTTGCCATTATTAGCTGTGGCATATTAACCACCTAAAAGCCAAGGGTGATACACACCGTCGAATGTTGTCGTTGATTTGTGGTGGCTTTTATGTATATTGCAGCCGGCTTGTTATCAATTGACGTACTGTAACTCGGCCATTCCTGAGTTACCGGTGGAAATGTCAAAAAATTCTTGGCGGTGGTCATCGCCAAAATTTTTTTTTGAAATTTTGGTTTTTGGTTTTGAGAATTTTCGAGAAGGCGCTAAACATATATATGTGACTAGACCGGCTATGTTTTCGCACCGTGTAAAAACATCACAAAGATTCTGAGTATGCCGCTCTCGATCCAACAAACTGGGACATAGTGGAGTGCAATTTTGAGGCAATGCCTCAAAAGGGTCTTCTTATGGGTCCTTACTTCCTTAAGCCTACTGTAAGCACTTCATCAAGAATTTTAGTTTCCAACGGATGCATCAGCATCTGAACAATGTGATGTTTCCTTTAAGTCTGGTCAACTTTCTTCTTCTGTCTCCCATGCTACTCGGAGTGTAGATTAAACTTGAAAATACTGTTTTAGTGGTCCGTACTGACTTAATATATTGAAGGGATGGTGGATCTCAAGCAGCAGTTGAACTTCATTGATTACTTTGGTGCTTTGGCGGTGTGGTTCACATTCTTTTCGATCATTTTCATTATCTCAAACACGTGGATCAGGATATGCTGCATTGGCAAGGAGGACGAGCCCTCGTCCGCTTCCGTAAAGGTCTGTTGTTTGTATATTGTTGTGCTTTTGAGTATCGACAAGTAGATTTGATGATGGTGTGGCAATGCTGAGGCTTACTAGAGGGTGACCGATAGGTGAGTATTAGAGCCATCGGTGCGGCGTGAGCGTCACGGTCTCTAAACTCACTCCTAGTGTATGAGGTCACCTTCCAGGTCTTCGAACCTTGTTTTGTCACGATGAAACACTTTATCGAAACTGCACTGCAGAAAGATACTGAAAGGCAAGGGCAGCCATAATAGAAGACACACTTCCTTCCCACAATTATGTGTGAAATCACGAGCAGTTTAGAAGAATAACATCTTGGAAACTTTCATTTTCGGAACGTATCCATCGATAATCGTCATAATCGAAAGACTCTGGTGAAGAAGCGGAAATCTGCCCGATGACTTCAGCTTCAATCTCGTTCTTATGTCTTGTCTTACAACTACACCACGCTTAGTAAGACGATTACTACGACAAGGGTCAATCTCCCCTGACTAGGAAGCGTGTTGCGGGCGCTATCCAGGGTGAATATCGGTCGAGGAAATCCTCGACAGGGGGTCGTATTTGTGGGCTGGGTCATGGGGGGTCGTACTCTTGGGGGTCAGTAACAGTCAGTGGTATCGTGGTGCAGATAGAGTAAGAGGGTGTAGCGCAGCAGAAAACAAGGATATGTGAGAAAACATGATATAAAATATTCTTTGCAGGTTCAGTCGCTCCATTCCTCTACCTTCGAGAAGGAAGTATTTGAAAGTAGTACAAAGAATGAAAGTGCATCTTTGCAAGGAACAGTGTCACACGCGCTGCGAAGGCATTTCCTTATCTACCGCCCGCTCCCTCGCCCTTAATACCTCGTTGAGAATGACACTGGACGCTGTCGCAAAAACGGCAATAGTTCTGGAAAGACCCTGGGCAAATGAAGCTGTTCCTTAGGTTACAGGAGTTACGAAATGTGTTTACTACAATACAGTTTCTGTCAACAGGTCATCATCATATGTATAACACCTTTCAATAGATTCTACAACTTGAGTGGAGGTCGGATGCATGGCCTATACTGAGACAAAATCGGATGATGACGATTGCCCTTTTCCTTGCTTATGTTGGAGAATTTATTCTAGACACATTTCGAGCGTTGCCAACGAATTAACTTGCAATGGTGAAGAAGGGAGCGGCTTTTTAGGTGGCCGAGATCCATCCTCGATAGATCCTCGACGCAAATATCTCCTCAACTAGAAAATGTAGAAGAAAGCTAAACAGACTTTCAGAAAGCGCAAACCTTCCGCTTTCCAAAACTGTCTTCCTTTTTTCAAGATCTTACAAATTAGAGAGATATTGCCTTTTAAGTGGCAAAAACTCGCATGAAAAATTCAGCGTCCTCGACGCTGACTCGACAAAAAAATTTGAGAGACCCTATCTCTTCGAGTGTAAAGCTTTTAGAGATCATTTTCAATATTGCCTGATAGTAGCAAACCCAGCTCTATCTAACCCTACCACACACTGCTCCAAAAGGTTATGAAATGGGGGAATAGAACCTTTTCCATCGAAGCGTAGATTTCGACGGTTTCCGAAGCGGGTGTTTCGGCAAATCTGACCTACGGATAAGCCACTGCTGCAACTGAATGCTTTGATGTACATAGATGGAACTCGCTTCTTCACTATCACCATAAAGTGCAGAGTGGGTCGATATCAAGACAACGATCTGAAGGGGGGTCGTACTGATGTGACCATATCCTTCGACACGATTTTCACACTGGGGCTAGCTAATCCGGGTGCTTGGCATTATGATCCGAAGTGTCCGAGAAATCCTGTTTACCGCCATCTCTATTATACAATACAATTCATCAGGCTGTGTACTGTTATAGGACAACTGCTTTGGGGGAGGAGAAAAGGCTACTGTGGTTCCTCGTAGCCGTAATGTCAGTCAAGTACGCGAAGGTCGCTGAGCTCAGTGCGCAGTTACAGTTCGTTTGGTATGCTGTAACTTTGTGGAAGGAGGTCTGCCGTCTCAAAGCCAATTCCGCAATCTCAAACCGGGACACCTGTAAGATGCGTGGAAATCACAACACCCAAAAGGCAAAGTGAGCAAGTAGGAAACGGTTGCAAAGTAAATTTATAACAGCGTGGTAATATCTCGATTTGTTATCGAGAGACATTTGCAATTGATCTGCGTCTTTAGAGCAGTCTGAAAAATGTAAGCTGATCGTAAGCCCCGTTAAAGTCCTTTGAAAATTTTTGAAGCCATATGGAGGCAGTTGCGTTCGAGGGAAGATCATGTAGTTTTGTTCACCCAAATCCAACAGATCGGTGGGTTTGGCTTGTGCCGGTGACGGTCTGCTCTGAACGTCATCGAAGCTTCGAAGAGTGGATAACTCGCTCGGCAAAGCTCCAGATGAACTTAACGCTGCCTATCTACACGCCTGCTCGGTGGGCTCCCATGCTTCGCTTCTGTGTTAGTGCAGACGGCGGCTACTTTACGAATTGATTTTGTCTAATTGATAAACTTTGATGAATACAATACATCTGTTGCCTGCTAGTCCCTTTTTAGCTTTATCGACTTCCCATGACCACTTCTACCACGTTATCGTAAGTTGTGGCCAACCTGTAAATCCTGAATAACCATGGCATTTTCAGCCACCGCGACCGGTATATCGATTTCGTGATATTACAAAGTATCAACTCAGGAGACCGGGACCAAAAGCAGGATCTCCAATGTTGTCGCGCTTGAATAGTCACGAATTATAGATGTCTGTCCTTTTATAGTTATGTTTAGTTTGAAGTTCTGAATCGACTTACACATTATTCAGGTTCTATAGCGTCGATAGCTGATGTCAAAAGAGCGCCATCATTTGTTCGCTATGTCTTCCGGAGGAGATCTGGCTTCCTACAATCCCAGATTCGCTAACTGATTACACTTTTTATAGATTCGTTATTGTTACGTTGAGATGAGATATGAAGAGAATTTTATGACATCAAATAATTTTTTATCGAAGTTTCCCTGGCTTGCATTGCCCTGACACCAGGGTCAAGTGAGGCGTCGAGGAAAATTTTTCAATACGACCACCCAGGGTCAACCCTGCGTTGCGCAAATTCCAAAATTTTTACGACCCCCTTCCTTTTCGGAGGGTATCGGTACGACCCCCCATATTAACTATTATGTCTTTCACATAATTCATAACTTTCTTCATATCAACTTTTTGCAGATGTTAAGGCTAATTAGAAACTAGAAGATTAGAGCTTTCGAATAAGTGCTAAAACTTTTTAAATAATCACTCGCTCAAAAAATAGTCCCGTTGTTCCGTTTTTTCCACCTTGATTTTTTCAAGCCATTTTCCTGGACCGCGACTATGCAGTCTTCAAAGGCCCATAACTTCCTTCAAATTAATGTGATGAGAAGCGGTAAAGACTGTTGGAATCACTCGAAGAGTACTTCATAACACTGTGAAAATTTCCTGAAATTCTTTCTTCTGCCTCAATTTTCCTAAGGGGTCTCTAGAACTCAATTCAGCAAATTCGCTACACTTTGTTCCGCTTAGAAAGCATCGAAATTCTCTTCAGGAAGTTTGTCTGCTCACGGCCGCTGACAGAGAAGGCGTTTTTATGGGAAAACGCCTGCTCGGGTATACGCCGTGCACCTGTCTGTGGACAGAAGTCGCACTCGCATTTGAAAGTCCTCCATTTTCCTGAAGAAGGTGTTAGTATCGTGACTGAGTTGCAATGTACTGTCATATGGTACTCTTGTTTCACTCCCTCTAGCCCTCTTCCCCAGGGATGAATTTTGCGCAAAGTGACATGACCTCAAACCCGACTTCCGGTCTTTCTTCGATCAAGAGCTCCTGAAATTTCAGGGAGAGACAGCGAATAAATTTCCATGAATAGGCAATACATTGTAGATGACAGAGGTGTATGTTTGGATGAGCAAGAGACTCATAAAAAAGAAAAAAATTGAATTCAAAAATACCCAAAGTGATTCACTAATTATGGGACAACCTAATAGTATCCGACGAGCTGAATTCAAAGATATCTTCGGATTCTCGAAAGCTCAATTTTGAACCGAGTTATAACGAATTCACGAAATTAACGAGGATTCGCGTTATTCGCGTGAATTTTCGATTTCAAACGGCGAGTACTGTACGTCGCGTCGTTTTTATTGACATGGAGTTGACTATAAAATAATTTTAGGACTTTTAAGTCGAACCCTGCACACTGTGAACTAAATCGCATTGTTTGGTGGGATTCTTAACTGGAATGTGGGTTGAGCGACATGCCAGTTCTTCCGTGGGATGTAGAACTCAATTAGACTTCAGATCTTGACTTGGTCGCTTCATAACAGCTTCTTTTTCTGGGTTTAGGAAGGCGGCAGTGAGGAGGTAGGCCTGCATTGGGTCATTTCCGCGATAGAAAACCCATCTTTTCCGGCTAGTTCTGACTATCGAAGGGAAGCATTGTATTCTACAGACTATACTTGTACTTAGCCCAACCCACATTTCGCTGGATACTAGAACTGGGGAATCGCCGAATGGTCGGACACATCTTCATCCATGACAATACTTCCACTATTTCTGACTGTTGGAATCTTATACTCAAAATGAGGTTCCCATTTGACAAAACACTTCACAGGGTCCACACATTATTTCTAGGAAGATAGAAATCTCATTCGTCGCTGAGGACAAAGTTTCACCTCTCGCCTTCGGTCCATGTTAGCCGTTAGTGTGCGGAAGCCAGTTGGGCCATCCTGCTCTTGAAGCCCAACAATGGCTTCTTGTTGGGACATCATCCGTAATATTCACCAGGTCGCGGCCGATGTTGGGCTGCACTTGGACTTTCATATGATTAGGAAAAAACCAGAAAAAGTTGTCTCTTAGTTGGGAATGTCGGGGCACGGGACGTGCCAACCACCTTCGAAGTATTTGAGGAGGGCCAATTTCTTGTGAGGATACTTTTTTGTGAATGATCATTCTTCTTATGCTTACTCGACTCCAATAACGCTAGAAACATTCGATAATATTGCTTCCGTAGAGACTGAACTACTAAGAATCAGTTTCAATTTCGTATTCCGGATTGTAGGGTTTAAAAAGGACCCCCATGGAAAAACTGCTTCCTTTGCATATGAATTCATTTTGAAATTACACATTGCTCAATGGTTTAACTAAAATTAACAGAAACAAGTGAACATTGAAGAGTAGGAATCATAATGATAAGGGAAACAAAAAGTTTCCAAACTTTTGACGCGCCATTACTTGAAAAAAATCTTATTTCTCAAATATGATTATAGGTTTTTGGAAATTGTTCTTCCCGTCGTATTCTGAACTCGATTTTGTATGGAATATCTAAATTTGGGACAATTTCGTTGTGTGTCGGCCGCGCTAGATCAAAAATAAAAAAGTTTCCAAACTTTTGACCGCTACTGTAGAAGTCTCATCTCTTTCACACAATCATCTGTGGGATGAATACATAGCAGTGTTGAAGAATGACTCGTGAAAACATTTGTGGAACGTATCTTTATCGATCATTATCGAGAGGCCGTTGGGGTGGAGCAAAAGGTCTGCTCGAGACCCGTACTTATGTCTTACCTATGCCTATGAAGCTTCATATGTTCCGTGGGAAGCCGACAACTATCGGGCGATCTCCCTCCGCTAAGCGTAGGAAGCAGTGTGGCTTAACTGGTTTGATGGTGTTACTTTGCACAGGGTAAGGCATAAATATTTATTTTGACAAGAACAAACTTCAAGTAACGTCGTTACTCAACAATCAAAGCTCCTGACTAAACCAGCAGGTTCGCCATGTGATACATGCAAAAAGCAAGGGTGAATCTTGTGGTTTACAGGAGCTTTGATCATTGTTGAGTAACTACGTTTCTTGAAGTTGAACAGTGGCTTCATGGTTTCGCTATCTCTATTTGGTGAGTGGCTCCTTTTCGATCCAATCGGCATCCAAAAGGAACGTGATTTCTAGCTTCATGTGCAGCCGAATGAATTCCTGTCGAGTTCTGTTGTGCCCGAAGAATGCTCCGCCGCAATATCATCCAACTCTGAAACGAAGTATACAAAATATTCTTCTTTGAAGAACTCGTTCGCGAACGGAAACCAAAAAGGGTTGTGAATACTGTTAAGAAGGGTACACAACGCAGCTCAGCAAGGACCATGATGGAAATGACAACGGTTTGGGCAGTAGCAAAGCAGAAGAGTTGTAATTAGCAAATGGCAGCTGCGAGATTATAAATCTTATGAACGCCAAGCTCTCTTGGGTGGGAAGTGAAAAAAACGGGGTCGAAAAAAGGGCTTCTGGGTGGAGGCGGCAGCAACCGCGGCCTGTTTGTGAGAAATTTTTGAGAGATTTCCACGGAATAACAGGTTTTTCCTAATTCGAGAGAACTCAACAGTAGTTTCAAGTGCCCCGAAGAAGCTAGCGATCGAATTTTCTAACAACGCGGTAAGCCGGAAAACGAATTGAATTTCGTGCAGGTTGCTGCTAAGCCCGTTTGTTGGATTTTGAGCTGGACACAGATCGACTCAGCCAAAACTTCCAGCTGAATGTAGTTGATCATTCAGTGGAAGCTCGATGGTGAAGCGGAAGAACTGTTTGAAGCAGCACAGCTCGAGTAGATCGCAAAAAAATGCTATTCAAAAAGTTAGAGATGAATTCAGAAGGATGTCATGCGGGCAATTCTCTATTTCTGTTATGTTTATTAAAAGGCAATTTACGATGAAAAGTTAGCTCATTGGAAATAAGGGTAGAGGTGGTCAGTGGAGCAGGGATGAAGAAAAACCAGAAACCCGAGAAATGGGACCCCTTCCTTGCCCGTTGATTTGCGCATTGATGCGACTCTCATCGCTGTGCCCTCTTCAACACTACGCTCTCTCTGCTATCTAATCACTCGCCACGTATAGACCTGCGGCGAGTGATTAGATAGTCGGTGGGCGTACCCCGCCAACCGCGCCAAGAGTGAGCCATGCTAGATCGCCGAGGTCAAATCTTTCGCTGCCAATTGCGCGTCGGTCAGCACCCTCAGGAGGTTCTTGGTTCCAAATCTAGCAGCTAGCAACAACATCCGGCATTAGTGCTTGGATACTGTAGTAGTATTCAAGAGTCCGAACACCGCTTGCAATCACCATGCCGTGTTTTTCACATCCAAAGAATAAAGGACGAATTCACGACTAGAATGAAGGTCGGAGAAGGAGTAATTCACCTAGTTGAGGGAACCGCGGACCTCTTAAAGGCAAAAGTCAGGCTCGTGTTTGGGCATTATGGCGCCTGAAATTGAGTGTAGAGATGGGAGGTGGAACGACAGTGAAGAAAAAACGCAAAGAAACCGTCGACAAGACCGAAATCGAAACCCCTTCCTTCTAGCAGTGAAGGAGGCTTGCTCGGGGGAGAGCCACGTCCAAACGAGTTTTCCGGATATGCCAGAAG
>MU883891.1:0-18558 GCA_036418205.1 Ostertagia ostertagi | reverse complement strand
ATAAACAAACCGCTAACAAATCGGGTAGCTTACAGGATTTGAGATATCAATGTTTTGTAGCAGGATAGTTGTGATAACACTCTTAGGGCTATATAAACACCTGCTTAGCACACTTCCGTTCATTCCACATGGTGCTGCAGTGGCAGCTGGAGGGCAGTGGAGAGAGGAAGGGAGGATGAGGAAGGGAAGCGAAAAATCTACCGTCATATCATGATTGTGTCCCTTCTACTGTATGAAACACCATTGTGTTGCATACGCGTCACTTCCAGGAGGTGTTGGTGTCACAGGAGGAAGGGACCATAGCGGAGGATAGAAAGCTTGCGCAGGAAAGGAAGGTCCCGGCGGTTGACGGGGGACTAATCTGGTACATATTGTAGCTAATGGATCGCGAAGCTCCGAGCGTGCGTGGTCGAGACGATATAAGAAGAGAATTTCGTCCACTCCCGCCCTGACTTCTTGCATTTCCTGGGCTTGCGCTCCATCTGAACTGTGTTTTCTGTAATTTCGACTCCACAACGGTTGGGCCAAGGTGTTTGGTGTGCCTTTTACCACTTGAATGACCCAAAGATTGAAATAAGTTTGGATGATATCGGAGTCAAGTCAGTCATTTCTGTTATCTTGTCCGTGGTAGAGAGCCTAGAGAGTACTCCTTTGGACTTCAACCGATGGATGAGATAATAGGTAAACGCTCATTTCAAGTGCACTTTTGATGACCGGTGTATGCCCTACATCACGCACATCCTGCTCACATCCTAGGCAATTTATGGCATGTGATCGTCCACCCTGGGCTCCTACACCCTTGCGCCTAGGAAAGGATGTCCATACCCTAGTTCAGGACCATTTCCTTGGACCACAGCAGGCCGAAATCTGAAAGCACCTTAGGAGTACTTCCACACTACACCGGTCCTTATCAGAAGTAATTTGAATGAATCGATTACGTGTCATGAAACTCTTATCCTTATTAGTATATTGGAGAGCACAGTGGAGTGCCCCCTTCCCTCCCCCGCCCCCCGAAATGGAGTTTCACCAATGGTCGGTTTATTAACATCAAACCCGTGAGAGAGATGAAATATTGACTTGTGATTTCTTTAGAGCAGCAGGAATATCTGATCCATGCTGCATCTGTATGTCTTTCTGCCTTAGAGAATACAGTTGTTAGGAAAATGTCCAGAAGGGCTACAAATGTGTGCGCAGGTGCTACAGAACGACAAGAATCTATAGATTGGCTTCTGATAGCTGATTCAAACGGCTATGCGAGACTTTCTCATACAGCTACCCTACCCTCACCCCTCCCCCTCTTCCACTCGCAAAAATCCTTAGCGAGGTCATACTTCGACATAGCGGAGGCATTTGATAACCGTTCAATAGAAGCGATCTTTTAGTTAACAGCGCCGTATTAATTTTCCGATTTGGTGAATTTAAAGAAAGTAATGGCTCACGAAGTACAAAAATTCGCACATTTCAAAAACTTTAGCTGGAAACGGAAAACTGGAAGAACTGTTACACATTGAAATCGCCGCCGCCGTCTGTCACGAATGCTGGCGACGGGAACGATTTCCCTTGGTTTCAGGAGTGCAGTCACCTTTTGGCTTATTGCACTAATATCTCACACCTGTGCTGCATCCTATTCTATGGATCGTTTTGTCTCATTTCTTTATATCCAACGCTTTCATCAGACTCTCTAATGCGTAACCTAGTACGTGGTCGCCCCCAAGGCGCAATTCTTCACTGCGCTTTCTGTCTGCCTGACCTATACTTTCACTGTCCATAGTGGGTGATTTCGTAAGTTTGATTCCCTTCGGAAACTGAATTTCCGTGCATGAAATTTGGTATGTTGATTCTAGTGATCAACTGACATAATATTCATGTTGGGAAAAGATGCAAAAGATTTTTCGGGTAGGATTCCTTCAATGTGCCAGTTTCGACGTACAAGAGATTTCATAGCAACTCTTCTAGTCCACAGCACAGTACTACAGTTCTCAACCCAATTTTGGAGGAAACCATAGCCATCGAAAGTCCAGAAACCCGCGTATGTCATCTATCTTACGGATTAACACCTTTAGAGGTTAAAGTAATTCCACTTTTGCTTGACAAATTGTGTTGTACATATTTGCAGACACTGTGACACCCAACCTTAGATTCTTTATTGAGAATAAGGGTTAATGCACATGGACCTCTACCGGTGGAGGGAGGGATCGTACTTGGAGTTTTCTAACGGCTTGCTTGACCCTTCCTGCCACTATCAGCTGGAAACCTCATTCCTGTGGAACCGTGCCCTTTGGAGAATTCATAATATGTTCATGTTGCAGCGTTTCCCAGTTCGATCGCTTTTGTGACATTGAAGAATCAGTGCAGGCGATCGCTCCCGTCGAGTCCTGTGAGTCCTCGTGCATCACGATATTCGAGCCTCAGTATTTTGGCGGTGAGCAAGTGTTTTCTTGAAACTTCCTGATAACAAGGTAATGCGGTTACAGGATTGAGATCTCCTCATCGCCCCTATCTATTCTTGCGCGGATGTTCTTCGAGACTTTTGTCTGCGATGGAATCACCACCGCGTGAAGTTGACTTTCTTCATCGTGCTGCTATCTGTGTTAGCTTACCACTATCTCAGATTTACCCGAGGGTCTACACTAATGAAGTTGTTGAGGTTAGTGACTACCATTGCCTTATAACCAGTTAATCTTCTACTCACAATCAACATTTTGCTGAGATAGCGAGAGCTTCGGTCTGAACAAGATTAGTAGTAAATCTTGACTTGATTTGTTGCGTTTCCCAGAAAAATAACCCTAAAAGCATGACTCCCACTTTGCCGGTGACTTCGAGAGTAGACGAATTACCTCTAATATGAAGGTCGTTCAAGTGAGCTCATACCCTAGCATCCCACCGGCGATTCAGCTTAATTTGAGTATAATTATCAGAGAAGCTTCAAAGCAAACGAACGGCACAGCATATAACTCGTTCCTGTCACCTCGGGTAACCCATTCAGAACCTCGAGCTCGTTTTCAAAATAAGATATGATGCATCGAAATTGGGATTATCGATAGGAAGCTACCGATTGCACGCCAAGTACGCGTCATGCGCCAGTGCGCGTGTTGACGCTCTTCACTCTCTCCGCACCGTGCGCACCGTCCACACGGACCGCACCGCGCAAAGTATGAAGGCAGCCCAATAGCGTGCTCGCGAATCTCCCGCCGTTGCTTTCCAACCGATAGGATGACCCCTCACCATCTGCCTCTAGCCGCTCTACCAGCCAATGTTTAAGAGGGGACGATAAGAGTTGCATCCAATAGGATAATCGTACGAGCAGGCCGAGCCACATTTATCGATCTAAGCCGTTACCTCATTGTTTTTTCTTCAGTTCCCACACCTCCTGCGCCCTTTGCAGCCGATTCTGATTTGAAGGCCTTTCAATCATCTTCCACATCGAATTAGATGATGTAATGGGATCTTATCCCGTAGGTTGAACCAGGCTTCGTCAACAGCGTACATCAATGTTGGAGTATGCCTAGAAAGTGCGTTCAGCAGAACTTTTCTTTTGACCTATTATGTTCAGCTAATTTCAAGTAGCAAACTTCAGAACATTTGAGGGCACTTCCACATAAGGTTCTCTCAGAAATCACATTGCAGGTGTGTTCATGCGTCATGAACGGGTGTAACTTCCGGGTCCAGCCCAACACGTCGCCTCAAATGTACTTCTCTCTACTGGTAGTTATTGTTCATATTAACGTGTTCTTGTGAATGTGGAAAACACTTCCTTTCCTCGCCGAAAACTTTCCAACCACTTATTGTTGAGTGTCTCAAACACGCGACATTTACATCCGGTCCTTATTGTTAGATTATATGATACATCTACGCTTGCTCTTCACTAAAAATGCCTTAAAAAGTTATTCAGAGCAACTACATCTGATTTTATTATTTATACTTGATAAATTGAAATGTTTTGTTGCCATGTCTGATGTCAGTTCAGTTTTTGTTTGCGATCAGGTTTGGCTCGCTCATTGAATTGGTCTAATACGGTGATTTTTATGATATCGCTTTATAATGTGGAATAATATGTGTCATCAATTATGCAGCTACAAAAATACGGTTCTTCTGGATTCACGAAAAGTATTAGTATTCAAGGAGTATTCCTTGACTATCTGGTGTGATGAGCTCATTAGCCATTCCGTATTGGGGTATATTGGTGCATCAAAAACAATCCAATACGACGGCATAAGTAATCCGATCAACCATCTGTATCCTACATCATCTGCGTAGTATAACTATAACTCCCCTTTGTTTTACCATATCGTCTGAGAACAAAGCCCCCGATACTGCATTGACCGACTCTTGCATGTCACAGAAGAGCAAATACAGATTCGGCCTTATCACAAGAAAGAACATATCCGTGCATTCCAGAAGAAGCACGGCTTCGCAGATGATCACAACTCCCATACCGTTGCTACGACCTTTTTCTTGGCGAGCCCTAGGAGCAGGGCCAACCCTATCGTTGGTACTTTTTGCAATTTTTTACCACCTCCTCCTCCTTCATTGGCGATTTCATACGACCCCCCCCCCCCGCTATGTAATACTCGTGGTGGGCAAGGGGAGGGAATCCCCCGGGTGCGTGGACCATTTCGCTTCAGCTTCTACACCCAGCCCGGAGCGTCCCTCCCCTGCAAAAAAGTTGATAACTTCATGCGATATGAACTGTCGCACCGCACTCCCCCTCTTACCGGTAAGACCCAAAAAACCGATAGGTGCAGTAATATAAAAAGTGGAGGTAGCAAAGGAATGGAAACGCGTATTGATCGCGTTTTGAATGTGCTGAATCGCGCCCTGACGATGGAGCGCGTTTGCCGATCGGGAACAGGTGACGAACGGGGATATTGAAATGTAGACGAATTTTTCTTCGTTAAATTTCAGGTACTTCGGAGATGGAGGTGGATTTTGGATCATCGAGGCTCAGCCTTTTTAATTGAAGTAAAGCTCATATTTGTTGTCGAACGACTTGAAATAAACACAGTTACTAAAAGCAAGAAATAAAGGATAAAAAGGATAAAGCATTTGCCGTTGATCAATCCCTTTTTGGGATGCGGCACGCATTCTACTTCCATTTGTACATTCGTAGTGGCGTTTGAATGCGATGTGGCCTATACAATGACTTGGGGCCAGCCGATGTACAAGTCAGTGTTTTTATCCTCCCAGACAAGTCTGGTACCAATTAACCGACCCCGGAGGGATGGAAGGCTTGGTTGGCCCGGGCGACTCACGACCCAGGATTTGATCCCCGGACCGCTCGCGTGGTGAGCGCGCCACTTGCCACTACACCACTTCCGCCCAAGCAAGAAACAAAACTGCACTACAATTTTTACCTCCCTCTTTCTAGGGCTACAACTTCCTTCATATTCAAGCTTTTGCGCCAAAGTTATTTGATCTAAAAAAATTCAAATTATCCTCAAAATGCAAATTTTCTTATTTGAGCGATCATAACTTTGTTCAAGTGACGTCGATTTCGACAGCTGACTTCAGGGTGACACAAACTTCAGGACTCAAGCTTTCTATAATAAAAAGCAGTCGAAAGTTCCTGAAAAGTCAGCTTCAAAAATTAGTCCCCGTTGCGACTTTTTTCGGAGGGTTCGCGGAACCATTATATTTCTCTGGAACCGCAACGCATTCAATCTTTGAACGATCATAACTTCCTTCAAACTCATTAATTTGGGAAGGTGAATCCGATATGACAAACTAGAAGATTCAATCGTTCTGAGAAGTACCCGAGCGTTCCTGAAAAGTCAGCAATTCGAAAAATTAGTCCTGTTGCGATTTTTTTGGAGGGGGCATCTTCAAGCCATTTTCTTGTGAAGCAGGTTTTTTTTAGGTTTTACTGCAATAACGTCCACGGAATGCAAATTATTGTTGAACACGCGATGTGTTAGAAAGCTTCGAGCATGCGCTTGCACTGATATCCCCTGTCTTGGTGTGCGCCACGCCTCGGCCGCGCTTCTGATTCGCTGATTCATTTGAAAGCTCATTCAGAAGGAAGGGGGTTACAGATGCTCTAGTATCAATTATCTTGCGTAAACGTAACGTGCTGGCTATTATCCATGTTGTCTAGGCAATACTCCAGCTTCAGTTTCATATGTGATTTCGTGGCTGGAATCCATGCCTACCAAGAATCCCACTGCCGGCATCTGGGAGGGTACGACCTCCTCCCTACAAGCTCAACCAAATACGCCCCCCCTCCTCCCATTGATACTTGTCGCAAATAGGGTTGACCCTGCAGAGGAGAAGGGACTGGGTGGCAATAGGATGTATAATAAATGTTTGTCAAGTAGGCGCGCTACCGCTACTCAATGAAGCACTGTCATCTTTGTCTACGATCATTTGCGATGGGCGAGGTAAAACAGAAAAATCATGCTTGCTTTTTGTCCTATTTCTTTTGAAAAATATTTGGCTAGTCTCTTTGGCGGACTGATCTCAGCGGTGAGCCGCAGTGCTACATACAGTGTGACAGGAACGCTTGACCACTTGTGCTACATAACTATTCGTGTAGCGTCGTGACCCAAATAGGTGCCATTTCTGAACATTATTTCGAGTTGACATAATCTCAACATAAAGAAATATCCACTATCAATGAATGGACCATTGCTATCAGTGACTTGCTGCCAACCTTTTACCGAGGAGCTGATGCTGTGTTTCCAGAAGTCAGCAGTTTTAAGCTGGTAAAGGCAGTGACGTCGATTTTTAGTCGTACTTTTTACCCGCAAAATGCTGCTCAGCAAGAAGAGTAGTTGGCCTCTGAAAAGGCTTCGACCTCCAACTAAGCTTCGAAATCTAGAGCGGGGTTACTTTTGAAACAAATGAGCGATTTGAAGCAGGGTCAAGCGTGCGTTGAGGAATCCTCGACATGTCACAGAGGGGGGGGTCGTATTGGCCCGCTGGGGAGAGATCGGGCCCGATTGATACAGTAGGATCATCGTCGGAGGACAAACATTAAGGATCGAATCGATACCAGGCCAGAGTATTTCCAATAACAATTGATTCCGTCCACACAAAATCTTCGTGATTTAGAGGTGTCCGCTTAGCAATTCTTAGTGACTTTAGTGTTTCATCACCACACAAGTCAAAGGATCCGAAATTCGCACGTTTTCTAGGGATATTTTATCTTTCAAGTAGGTCCTCAAATCCAACGAGATGTGAAGCACACGGCGCATCCCAGAGTGGGCCCAGTTGGTTGCGCGCGCTTCAGCTACGGCTATCTTGATAACGAATCTTAATTCAGGAAGAATCAAGAGGGTTCTGAAAGAGTTCATGTTAAATTACAGAGAGGAGTACACTATTCAACAAGAAACGCAGCCTTCAGCGTCAAATTCACAAGCATGTAACCTTTAAAGTTGAGACCCGCTAAACAATTTTACACTTTTTGCAGAGAGAAAAGCACGAGGATTTTGAATCTGCTCCTACTTCAGTATGTAATCGCTCCTGCAAGGAGCTATAGTCGTTGGGATAGTGCTAATGTAGCGAAAAAGTACCTTTCGGCGGTACTCGGGCAAAAATCCTCAACGTGGCCATTTTTTAAATAGTGAACGTATTTAGCAGTTTTAGTTGCCTCTAGAAAGAGCAAATCTTCTAGTTTTATGTTTTATGTTTAAAGGAGGATTGCACGGAAAGAACGAAGGTCGAAGAAGGGAGAAATCGCCTAGTGGGGAGAGCGGTGAATCTCTTGAGGGTGCGGACAGACACGCAATCGGCATCGAAAGATTTGACCTCTGAGATCTAGCATGGCTCAAAGTTGGCGAGTTCGGCGATCTCCGCCCACCGATCGTCTGATCACTCGCCGTAGTACAATAGGTGGCGAGTGATTAGATAGCTGAGAGAGCGTAGGGTTGAAGAGGGCAAAGCGATGAGAGTCCCATCAATGCTCAAATCAACGGACAAGGAAGGGGTCCCATTTCTCCGGTTCTGGGCCGTTTTTCGTGGTTTCGCTTTCTTTCTGGTACTACTCACCATCTCTACCTCAATTTGGAATGGGTTGCTTTTCCATCGTAAATTCGTCCTTTAACTTTCCAGATTGCATGAGTTTGAACGGAGTTATGGCTTTGGAAAGCGTAAAAACTCGCACTCATCACGAATTTTCCTCGTTAATTTTGCAAAAATCCTCAACGTGGCCATTTTTTGAGTACTGGACGTATGAAGCTGCTTTAGCGACCGTTTGATAGAGAAAATCTTCTAGTTTTGTATGACGTATCAACTTTTTGAATTTGACGGAAATGAAGCAAGTTATTGCTCCGGAAAGTGTAAAAACTCGTGCTCGTCTCGAATTTTCCTCGTTATTTGATCTAAATTTGTTATTTCTTATAACTTCCTGTAATTTCAGTACTGATTAGAAAAAGCTCTTCACAAAACTCCCAAATCAGATTGAAAATTCGTAACTTTGAAGAAAGTTATAATCATTTGAATATTTGTTCAAATTTCAATAGTAAATAAGCTGCTCCACGGTCAACGCCAAAGTCCAGTCAACACACAGCTGGCGAAGGCTTTTACAAGGCTTCCTTTGAGCGAAAGGGGGACGTGTAAATTGAGAACCATAATCTGTGTAGTACTAGAATTTGGTAAGTCTTGTGGAGGAAATAAACAAAGAAGAGGTGTTGTCATAGTACGCCATTTCTAGTGACTAGTTTGACGTTTTTTGCTCCGTTTCTCGTTTGCTCGTTTGACAGGACTCGTCATTAATGATCATTCTTTGACTTTTTCACTTTTATACTTTTTAAACGAGTTTTTTTGTGGACGATGGGGTAGCAGGGCTTTTTTATGAGCAGTTTTGGTGGAGAATTAAACAACTTTTTCATAGTTCGGCTTTTAAAGAGGGTTGTTTCATGGACTTCGGCCTTCGGCAGAGGGAGGGGGGTCGTATTTCCGAATTTTCCTCGACGCCTCGCTTGACCCTGTTCGAAGTCGTAGGCAGGCCGTACTTCATACATTATGAGAGTTCTAGTGGAGTTTCCTAAACAGCGTCAAAGCGTTAAATTACAGGAGACAACGGCTGTGCCAGAGGTCCGAAGCGCGCACAGTAAGTTCTCGGTGGCTGTTCGGGCGATTTGCTTTTCGTGAGAAGGCCAAAATGTTTTGCTGAATTTGACAGCTTTCAGCGCCTTCTGTTTGATACAGCCTTTGGTACTTCTGCAGGTGGTAGGCATATAACAACAACCTCTCATCAGCAGCAGCGCCGTTGTTCAGCCACTGCTTCGGGATGGGATAGCATGGAAGATGTTAGGTGAACCACTCATGCGCTTGCTAGCATTATAAAAGGATTTTCTGTCCAAGATTCCTTAAAGGACGAATTCACGCTGGAAAGGCAACCCATTTCAAATTAACTAGGGATGGTGAGTGGTACACGAAAGAAGGAAGAACCATGAGAAACGGCCCAGAACCCGAGAAATGGGACCCCTTCCTTGCCCGTTGATTTGAGCATTGATGCGACTCTTATCGCTGTGCCCTCCTCAACATCACGCTCTCTCTGCTATCTAATCAATCCCACGTATAGATCTGCGGCGAGTGATCAGCTGGTCGGTGGGCGGAGATCGCCAGACCCGCCAACTTTGAGGCATAATAGGTCGCCGAGGTCAAATTTTTCGATGCGAATTGCGCATCAGTTCGCACCCTCAGGAGGTCCGTGGGTTACTCAACTAGGTGAATTACTTCTTCCTCGACCCTCCATTCTAATCGTAAAATCCTCCTTTGAGGCAAAGGAGAACTTGCTAACCGTGTACCCAAAAGGTCTGAAGTGTGACGGTCACATAGCAAAATAAATCCTGTGGGATGCCTCCAATAGAAGAGCACAGCAGGTCTAAATTGAACACCGATTGTCTTCACGGATAAGGATTTTCCTATTCTGTAGTCTCCAGAGTAGGGTAAAAAAACGTTTGGGGGGCCGCAGAAGTGGTGCACCTCAGTGCGAAACCCCCCCCCTCACATCGGGATTTTGATACGACGCCCTCCAACTTTGATTTGATATGAATAAGCGAGTTTCATTGATGTACAGCAAAGCATTCAGTTGTAGAGTTTGCGGGGCGCGGTTTGTCCGTGGGTCAGATTTGCCGAAACCCCGCTCGAAACCATCGAAATCTACACTCTCGATGAAAAGGTTCCATTCCCCCATTTCACAACCTTTTGAGCCATGTGGTAGGGTTAGATAGAGCTGGATTTGCTACTACCGGGCAATATTGAAATTGATCTGAAATCTTTACACTCGAGGAGATAGGGTCTCTCAAATTTTGTCGATGCAGCGTCGAGGATCCCGAATTTTTCATGCGAGTTTTTGCCACTTAAAAGGCAATATCTCTCTAATTTTGTAGGACCTTGAAAAAGCGAAAACAGTTTTTGAAAGCGGAAGGTTTGCGCTTTCTAACAGTATGTTTAGCTTCCTTCTAGGTCCTTTAGTTGAGGAGATATTGCGTCGAGGATCTATCGAGGATGATTCTCGGCCGCTCAAAAAGCCGCTCCCTTCTTCACCATTGCAAGTGTAATTCGTTGGCAACGCTCGAAATGTGTCTAGAATACATTCTTCCAACATAAGCAATAACAAAAGGGGGCCAATCAACATCCAACCGATTTTGTCTGGGCATAGGCCATGCACTCGAAATTGCATAATCGATTGGAAGATTTATATGGACATGACCAGTTGCCAAGAGCTGCATTGTAGTAAACACGTTTCGTAGTACTACATGGTCTGATCTCCTATAGTCCATATGTAGTTACCTGCTGGTAAAGCGTAGCACTGAAGTGATAAGCTTGCCACAGCGGGCGGGATGTTTTTGCAATTTGTGGTAGGGAGCAGCCACACAAATGAGGAATTGCATGCCCATCTCGTCCGGTCTCTACCTTTCGTTCTGGCTAATACCATGTATTAGCTAATATTTCATATCAAAGATAATACACCACCTGTCTCAGTCCAGCTTTTTTTAAACTTCGATAACAACGACGACAAACTGGACGGGGAGGTGAACGAAACACAACAACCTCTCCTTCATATAGTGAGTATGAAAGATTATGAGGGTGAATAAAAAATCGTCTACAGAATTTGCACAGACTAGCCGTAGTAGACGTCGAAGCGGTCCCGCACTCACGTGATACCTTACTTATTTAAATTTTTTTGCGAACTATCGAGATAAACATGTAACTTAAATCGTTAAGAACCGCTTTCAGCTTGGAGCTTTATTATTTTTCAACCAAATATCACTGAACATCCGACACATTGCCGGTCAATCTCCTCACAATGTCAGCCCCAAGCGAGCGTCTATGAGCAAAAACTCACACGCTAGGGGAACACGACAAAGAGCTGCATGAAAAACGTGGAAGAAAGTGGCGTGATAACAACAAGGATGCTATTAAATGAACCTTTTGAAGAAAAGCCGTAAATGGGCGAGTTCTACTCCAGTCAGTTGGCTTTAGTCCTAGAAAGGCGAGCGATGTTTTCGAGTTGTTTAAGGTTCAAGGCGTAGCCCTCGAAGTAGTCGTTGACTAGATACGGCAGGTTGTTTTCGCGGCAGAATTCCTTGACCCAGTCTCATACATGTGTTCAGATTGCATCGGGGCATTGTTGGGAAGAGATGGTGCTCGATCTGGAAAAAGAAAGTATCACGCACGCTTTAACCCTTTGACGACAATGGCCCCACCGGTAGGTGCCACTATGTTCGCCGCGTGGACAATGGCACCCAATGGTGGGTTGCCACCTTAAAATTTCCTTCTTTGTGCATTTAAACAGATTTGTAACACCCCAAAAATCATAAGCAAGTTTGAACTATTTGTGGCTAGCACGGCTTATAGGAAATTTATTAAAGGTATTTAATATGAATGATTTCAAGGATTGCCATTCAACCCGCCAGCATATTAATTGGAGTTGTGCATTACTATACAGAAGATTAACTACCAGTCAGGACTTCTTCGTCTTCTCATAACCCTCAGATACGGGAAGGGGTTTGAAGTGTATCGAAAATTATTTTGGGCGCTCGAACTTTTCAGAGGTTTTATACTACTTCCCTTTAAAACCCGAGTTCCCCTTCCAAATTTGGAATTCTCTTGAAAACAATACAGTATGAAAGCCTAGAACTGCAGTTATATCTGGTATACTGTTAAAGTCAAAAATTCTATAGAAAAACTGCTTTGAGGGACAATTTTGCCCAATTGTGAGCGAGAGTTGGGCGCGCCAAAAAGAGGCGTGGTCCCATGAGCAAGCTACGTGCAAATCCGCATTGTCGTCAAAGGGTTAAAGTACAGCAGGCTTAGCGTGCATCCATAAATTTGAACGGTTATGTATTCCGTTTCTCTAATCTAATGTAGCGTTACTATTTGCTTGTCAAAAATAAAACCAGCCAAATAAGGTCATATTGCACTCCCAAGGAGAACTGATTCCTAAAACCGTAATTAGACAGAAATCACCAGTGGTTGGACGTACTGTAGAGGGTCAGGAATGGCGACGTGAAAAAAATCAACCACCAATCAACCATATTAGAAAGGAAAGCAGTGGTGGAAAAGAACGCAACTGCTTGCCAACCCCGCGTGGGGCTAAGGTAAGGATAATTATGTGGATTCGAACCATCACATCGTCGCAAAAATTCTTAGCCGGTTACCTCTGCCACAGCTCCCACCAAGGGAGTATTCGCGTGAGAATAAGTTATTAATATGTTAGTTAGTTATAACTATAAATCATAACAATATAATATTATTATGAGTCACAGTTACAATAAGTTATGCGCGCGTGAGCCTACTTTCAATATCGCTGTCGGCGTGCCGCCACCTTCCACCCATACCTCAACAACCTGCTCATCGTCTGAAATGCGAGACTAGAAGCTAGATATTACGAACTCATTCTAGCAGACATGAACTACCCACATACAGAAGTTAGTGGTCTTAATTAGAAGGGAAACTACCAAAAGGTTAGGTTACCAAAGATAATAAGACACTAATACAAACGACATTGATGAGACCACCAGTGTCACTTTAGGAGATCCCTGCAAAGGGATTAATGACGTTTATTATATGCAGTGGACCACACTCATGCGTGGGTTGACGCCCACAAACCCACGCGAGTGTGTGTTTAGTCACGTTGAAAACAACGAATAATAAAATATTCAATTTGAAAGAGTTTAGAAACGCTTTGATGAACCATTAATTATGAGCGCTTCTAGCAAGGTCACTGTAAGTGCAGCTTAGTTCTCACATAACTAGAACATACTTGTCGCATTGTGTCATTGAGAAAAAAGCTGCATGTGAAATTTGTATCTAATCTGATCTTGCATTACTTTTTCAATAAATATTGGTGCCGTGTACATATGTATGACAATCAACTGATCCATTCGTTCGTTCTTATTTTTTGTTGTACTCTCTCTAGAGTCACGTATTATGACGTACTGAGCAAGCATATAAATAAACACCAAGCAAACTGGGCACGATGCCTTGCGACTCCAAAAACACTTGCCTGATAATTCAATCCTCCCCAAATCCAGTCGGTGATCGGTCCTGGTGTCATGTTGCGTGTTGTGAAAAGTTGAAGGCAAGGGAAGTTATTGAGCAAACGGGAATTCGCTGTAACAGTAGATGCATTAGTGTATCACTGATAACGCTAGCGCTGTGATATAGAGCAGGGTCCCAATGTGAAAACTAGGTTTTTCGAATAATTGATCAAAAGCTTGTAAAAGTAACTGAGCAGCTGTTTCTTCTGCGCAGCTTGAGAACATTTCCTCAATGCACCACGCAAAGGAGCAGGGTTCCCCCAGGAGGCCCGTCGCGCGACAAAAGGCGAGTCAGCGGACGAGTTGCGCGCGTACTGTAGGGATTTCGTCAAGTTAAATAGAATGTTCCATTGTACGTCCTACATCGCACATCACGCGCTGCGACTCGTCCGCGACTCTGCCTTCTTGCCGCGCGACGGGCCTCCTGGGGGGTACCCCAAAACTTAGCATAGGATCCGCCAGGAATACATGATTCACCTTATCTGTGCTCGATATCTCTCTAACGAAGGAACGATTTTCCCCAAACCTACCGGCGCACCTTAGGGGAGCAGCGTTGATGTACTGCCAATAGATTTAAAAATAAAAATTCACTCCGAAAAATTCACAAATTCCTTTCATAAGTAATCTCATAGAGATGCGGGCGGTTGACCATTTAATCCACACAACGCCGCGGACTCCAATCCCGAGAATTCTCTCGACCTTGCTCGAGGCTCAGGAAAAGGAATAAAGAGAAAGGAAACAAATGAAAGAATGATCTACATGGACCCCTTGAAAGAATGAAAATGGTCAGAGATCTTTCAAGCACATATAGTTTTCGCTAGTCAAAATCAAAAACGAAATTGTCAACTTGTTTAAGAGGCATCGAAAAGAAGGGTAAACCTATGCTTTTGGTACACTGCACATACACAGGATGACTTAGAATGACGCGCGTCAAATCGCTACCATTTCAAAAGTACACAGATTCGGAGAATCTTTAGTGGAATTAGAAGACACTATGGCAAAGAACAACTTCCATAAAGTGTTCGCAAGACCTTATCTTTCCTAAGAATTTTGAAACGCTAAATGACAAATTTGTGGCGCACGAAAGAGCACAGTTCACGTTCGTTCTACCCGATGAGACCTTTTAGAGCGCGAGAAGTGCGGTGCTCCTGTTATGATCCTCCTTGCTGAGTTTTCTGCGCACGAGATGGATTTATCACCGATCTATTGTTCCAGGAGCTGTGGGCACGAGCTCCTGATCCCGGCGTTTGTGGTGGCTGCCGCGACTTCACACAACGAGTTTCCGTGTGCGTCATTCAAATTTGATTGTGCAGGGACGCAAAACAGGCCTCCTTGACATTCAACCTCTATCAGTGCGCGGATGCTTTCAATTCCCTCTAGTTTTTTCCTGTGTTTTTCGATATTGCTAAAGCGAACTCGTTCATGCTATCGTCTAAGAAAGAGCCAGAGCAAGAAAATTGGAGTTCGACATACGCATTTGGCTACGTGACTGCTTGAAGTCTCTCCTCTGTTTTTCGAAAGGCCAGAGCCAGACGATTAGAGAACAGCGTCTGGCTCGGCTTCAAATCCCAAGAAGGAGGTGGGAGCCTTAGGACTAAGCCTTTAGGGGGGAGGGATTCCGGAGTGGGTGAGCCAATTACATTGTGGCAAAGCTTGTTTAGGCGACAAAGCACAGGGGCGCGTATCAAATTGAGGCGGTTGGAAGGATTGACCTCAAGTTATCCGTAAAGCTCGCATCCCAAATACAGTGCGTTGCAAAGGTATATGAGCACCCCTAAAAACTGGTGTTCCGGATTAGGATGAAAGATCCATGGCTTACCCACTCCTAGCTACCTAGTTTATTGCATTCCATGCACTGTAATCACAGTCCACTTTATTTTAGAAGGAAGAAAAATTTATTCTATTACAAAAGGCCTAGAAAAAACTTATAAGGAAGTTTGAGAACTTCAAAAGTAGAGGGGCACACTAAGCAAGAGTACTTTAAAGTAAAATTTCTTCTCAATATCAATTCATTTGAGGTTCTGTGGGCATACTTAGTGAAAAAGGTCAAATGCTTTGCAGCTGTTCATCGCGGCCAATCTCCTCGCTGTATTTAGAATTTTTATGGAAAATCTAGCTTTTTATCGAAATAGACAATACTGGCCGACTCTAAATATCGTGCGAGAGTCCATGATGAAGGCCAATCAACTGGGTAAGCATCACGGAGCAGCTCGACTTGAATTAGCTCGGAGGAAGATGATGACAAATTGTGTCTCAGAAGGTGACTGTAGTGGGTAGGAAGGCTTTTTCATTAAGGTGACCAATAAGGCTCCCTTGAGTTTGGATTGCGAGGAGTAGGTGTAGTTGAGACGAACTGGTATGGATACCACAGGTGATGGTGGGATCCTTGAAAAGATCCACCCGTATTTAAGGGAAAGACTTCAGCTGCGGATTCTACATGGTCTGGGCGGCATTGTGCACCACTGCAGTGCCGTCTCTGGCTTTTGAATAGTGTGGAACGAACTCCAGTGACTACGAGGATGTTCCTCGCTGATCATTTACTGTCGTTCCTAAGTGAATTGCCTGTAAAATTTCATCTCCATTCATATCAACGCCGCCATCCATCGCAGCGGATCCGCTGAACAGTGTTTATCGTCAAAGGAATGAATGTGAACATAACCACACGACTCCCAGGCTAAAGAAGCACATTCGATCCGCTAACCAGCCATAAATATGTGGGAATTTTTAATTTAGGATACCCGACAGGAGGCTCGTCGCGTGGCGAGAAGACGGTGACGCAG
Organism: Ostertagia ostertagi; assembly: GCA_036418205.1. Lineage (NCBI taxonomy): Eukaryota > Metazoa > Nematoda > Chromadorea > Rhabditida > Trichostrongylidae > Ostertagia > Ostertagia ostertagi. The sequence goes on along the minus strand of MU883891.1, from coordinate 2,288 downwards.
GCGGGGCAACGGACGAGCCGCAGTTCGTGATGGTACCCATCAATTTCGTAGAGGAGATAGACACTTCATAGCGATGTATGCAACAACAATGGCTTCTTCATCACAACTTTCATTTGTACAAGTCGTCTTGGAATTATTAACACATTGACGACAACGCGGGGGATATATATCCCGCGCATTGCAGGCCATGTCGGACCGTGCGGGATATATATCCCCCGCACCCATTACACTCATTTTTTTCGCGCACGCCTGATTCTTTTAGAAGTTTCTTGTATTCATTCCATGGAAGAGACCTTGACGTAGCTACAAACATAGTGGCCCTTAGAATGGTCACGTATGCTTTAATTTAGAGGAGGATTTCTGAACCATACGAAATCTTCATTTCAATAAATTTTTCGTTTACTTTTTCTTTTTATTAATGTGAAGATTTAAATAGTAGTAGAAGTAGATAAGGAACCTTAGGGATGACAATATGTGTGTTTTGATTGGAATAATCAACGTAAAATTGCTTTTGAGGTCCATTGCAGCTAGTTCTGAAAAATTTCGCTTTTTCATTGTCATTTCATGTCTTTCGATGGAAATTCCACTACTGTACTCCTGTAGGTTGTGCTCATTACAATTTACTGATATGGTTTTGAATTGATCATTAAGTTGTGTATTTATCACCATGCCTGCTTGAACCGACCAGAGGCGAGCGCGCCCGCAAATCGCCGCGGTCCCACGTGGCCAAAAAAGCCAAACTCGCGTTGTCGTCAATGTGTCAAAACAAATTGTAACAGGTGTGTGGATGAGTCGTATACGACTACGTGCGAACCGTTCTTGGTCATTATAAGCCAAAGCTACCTCCCCCCGCTACCACATGTTCACGTGGTTTTATTTGCTATTTACTTAATTCTAATTGCCGTACAGGGCCCTCACATTATGGTTACAAGTAGACGATTATGTTTTCTTAAAGCAACAGTCCAGGCAGGGTGGGCGTGGTTGGAGACGACGGCAATCCCCTCGGCCGATTTCCTTTTTGGAGCTATACAGCCCCATGAACATAAGGAACATAAGAAGTGTTAGTGAACAAAAACACAACTTGGGAAACCGCTAGGAAGGGAGCTAAAGTAAGCTAAGTCGTAATCGGCCGAAGGGATTGCCGTCGTCCCCAACCACGCCCCACCCTGCGTGGACTGTTGCTTCAAAAGAACAAAAAATTACCTGGATATTTGTCCACGGAATTGTGACTGAATGTTACGACAAAGCGATGAGAAAAGCGGAGAGCAGTTGGGAAACGATGAAGTACATCACACGCGTACCCATCGAAGGGAGCAAGTAGAGTTGTAGAAGCACCCATGCCCAGTGTGCCATCAGCAGGGTCTGAACAGTTTGTCAACAATTCATGGAATCGGCTTATCAGAAACCGTATTGTTGGATGAAAGTAAATCCAATGAAATGGTAAGAGTCCATTTTGACTCCACCCAGGCTCTGCTCTCTGTCAAATCGTAAGTGTTCAAAAGTTGAAGATTCCCGAGTTGAATGGTTTCCCGAAATTTCCGAATTTTCAACTCATGTGAATTGCACTATACACCGGTGTTTTCCAGCACAGGGTTTCCCCGATCCACAAGACCGTGAAATGACTACTGCGCGTGTTTGCTGCTGAACTCATAAATAAAGACTGGGTTACCACGAGTGATCTTCAAGTTACCTGTTCTGCAAGGGCATTCCTTCTGTACACACGGAATTCGCTAGAATTTTCTGCGAACACCCACAGCAACGACTGAGTGGTCCATGAAAACCGGAGGAGAGGCATCGTGAGTGTGTAGTACAGATGTTGGTAAGGAATGAACTGAAAGAGATTCAACAATTATGCACGAAATGTCGAATACAGCGAGAACCACAGAAGTGACTTCTATCTATATCTGCCCGTTATCCCCTCCACCGAGGTCAACCATTACGTCTGTCTTGAACTAGGGTAAACCGTATGCTGGTACACGTACCAATGAAGGGGTCAGCAGATTTTTTCCACGAGGTGGGAGAGGGTCGTAGCCGCTCGCGCCGATCAGGAAGAAAAATCGATATCGACTTTGATATGCAACGGCGAATTAGAAGCACAGCTCAGCGCGGCGGCGCACGCCATGGCAGGGATTGCGAGTGCAATGCGCTCGAAATTCGAGTTATCAGTAACAAAGGGTTGTTTCAGAAGGATTCCGATGTTCCTGAAGTGAATGAAACAGCGGAAGTCACAGTAGTATGAAGGAGGCTTCTAGCAGGAGAAAGAAAAAAGAGAATTTTTACAAATGAAA
>MU883890.1:0-20493 GCA_036418205.1 Ostertagia ostertagi | reverse complement strand
CGCCTCGCCATCGCGTGCCCCCCCGGCCCTTCTTTCGCCCGTATACTTTTTAGACACCACTTGAGGAATAACCTTTGAGGACTCTTTCGCTATGTCTTCTCCACACTTTCGAAATACGCGCCATCGCGGATTGCGGACTACTTGAATTTCTCTCTATGGTCGCCACGAATGGCGGAGAGTACAAACATTGGTGAACAGCTTCTAGCTCGGCTTCAGATCCTAGGAAGGAAGTGAGAGCCGTAGGACTAAGCCTTGGAGGGGGAGGAACTCCAGGGTGGGTCCATTACAGAGTGGCAAAAGTTCAATGTGTGAGATCAAATTGGTTTTCAGCCGCTTATAAGGCGAGACAGCGCAGACGAGAGCCTCGGATGGAGGCGGCTTTAACCCATAACGGACGGCGTGCGCCACATGGTGGCGCACGATTATTTCTTTTGTTTTTGAATGTTTCTAGCAATCTTAATATACCCATATATACTCTCAGCAATGTGGAATAACATATCTTCCCAGGACCTGGACGGCTGGATTTTTGACAAACCTACAATAAATTTTACATACACTTTGTCTTAATTTACATAAGTTTACTATTTGATGGGTGGCTTACCCATGGTTCACGTCCCGAGACCCCTTCCCCTAAATATAGCCACATCCTTGCTCGGGGTTGTTGTTTCGCATTTTTCCATGATTTCACCTGCAGCTTCCATTCATTCTTTGCACCCTAGTTTTAAAGCGGAAAGGCGGGTTACGAAGTTGTCGTCAACGGAAATCTCTTCTTTTGGATGATGAGACAAGGACACCTACTTTAGCCCCGTCTTAACCCTGCTGTTCGCATAAGCCTACATAAACCCTACCCTGTGTGGCGGCGTGCGCCACCATGTGGCGCACGCAATAAATACACTGGCCGTCCGTTATGGGTTAAGGTCCGAGTAAAATTGGACCGTCAACCAGCCATAACTGACGCTGACTTGGAGGCAGGGTCAACCCTACCGTTGGTACATTTTGAAATTTTTTACGACACCCCCTTCATGGGCGATTTCATACAACTCCCCCTTTATCTAATACTTGTGTACAGATATCGTATGCCACCGTAAGCTGACAGTAAGCAGGCGACGAACGGGGACACTAAATTTTAGACGAATTTTCTCCGCATAATATCAGGTATTTCGGAAGATGGAGGTGAATTTTGGATCGCCGAGGCTCGGCCTTTCTAAATTAAGCTCATTTGTTCTCAAACAATCGAAATGAATAATTTATTAAACGAGAAATAAAATCGCATTACAATTTTTACCTTACTCTTTTTAGGGCCACAACTTCCTTCATATTCAAGCTTTTGCGCTATCGCGTGACCCCTCCCCCTCCCCGAGTTACTTTTGAAATGGACTCTCGACAAAAATATGTACTTACTACTGAAATGTTACAATTAACACGGCTTCTTTTCACACCTACATTGTATGCGGTGGTGGTACATAGTATGTAGCCAAAGGGACCGAAAAATCTTTGTTTCCCGCCCCAGAGCAGAGCAAACACCTAATGTAAGACGACGGCTACACAAAATGTGATAGTTTTCTGAGGCGCATGTGGCAGGGGCGGAGGGGAGGAGGGGGGGGGCAGCCCGTATCGCTGCATCAGATTCACCGAAACCCAGTTTTAGGAATAAACCTCAGAGGAGAAGAGGGATTCTGAGGTGCGTAAGCAGTTCTCATTGCCCAGTGTGACGTTTTCTGCCAACGAAGTGATTAGCTGATTGTAGTTGTGCTCTATAAATTGTCACACATTACAAATACAGGCGCAATGTGGCTTGGGGGGGGGGAGTGTAAACTCGAACATTCCAGCCTCTCACGCAAGGTAAGTGACTGCCCTCACCCCGACCCCCCCCCGAAATTGGCTTCATTCCCCCTGGCTCACGAATTTCGTGCTGCCAACACGCCGCGGCAGCGACTGCCCTCCCCTCCCCCGAGCCACATTGCGCCCAAAAACATAAAGTATTACAGCATTTCGCACACTACGAAATTTACGAAATTGATTGCAATGTTTACGAAATTGCTTGCAAAAGTGACGAATTGGGCGTTACAATGACGAAATTGGTTGCAACGTTTACGAAATGGGCTGGAACAAATACGAAATGGGCTGCAACGTTTACGAAAATGGTCGCAGCTTTGACGAAATCCATTGCAACGTTTACGAAATGGGCTGCAACGTTTACGAAAATATCTGCTGCTTTGACGAAATTGGTTGCAACGTTTACGAAATGGGCTGAAACGTTTACGAAAATTGCTGAAACGTTTGACGAAATTGCTTGCAACGTTTACGAAATGGAATGCAAAGTTTACGAATTGGGGTGGAAAACCCTGTAATGTTGCGATCGTAGCCATGTTCAGATCTTCCATTCTGATAAAAATTTAAACTATCGTAGGCAAAAAGCTGACGATTTCTCCTTGAGAACGGATGAAAAGCGAAATACGAACGACTGGTAGTTCAATCTAGTGTTGAGGTTTACCTAGGTGCGCTTTCTTTCACTTTCTGAGGCAGCAGCCATATCATGAGCCTATTCTCGTATTTTTTCAACCAGATTAGTCCCCCGTCAACCGCCGGGACCTTCCTTTCCTGCGCAAGCTTTCTATCCTCCGCTATGGTCCCTTCCTCCTGTGACACCAACACCTCCTGGAAGTGACGCGTATGCAACACAATGGTGTTTCATACAGTAGAAGGGACACAATCATGATATGACGGTAGATTTTTCGCTTCCCTTCCTCATCCTCCCTTCCTCTCTCCACTGCCCTCCAGCTGCCACTGCAGCACCATGTGGAATGAACGGAAGTGTGCTAAGCAGGTGTTTATATAGCCCTAAGAGTGTTATCACAACTATCCTGCTACAAAACATTGATATCTCAAATCCTGTAAGCTACCCGATTTGTTAGCGGTTTGTTTATCCCATGAGCTTCCTTCTCACTCACTTCATTTTGCGGACGGACACACATACATACATACACACACACACACATACACACAAACCGACACACAAAGTTAGCGCTTTATAAAATAGAAGGATAGAAGGATTGGCGGCATAAACTGCCAACAGTCAAAAATTGAGATTCCCCGTAGCCTAAAGAAAAGGCTATAACAAAGAAATCCTAAGCTACTTCGACCGTTCGTGTTAGTATGGAAGTGCTGATTCTTCTCTACAAATCTATGTACACCCAACTTTCCCGAAAAGTTGCGGAAGAAGTACCAAAAAAATGGTGGGAAATAGTCCCACCATTCAAAGGAACCAATGCAATCTATCGAGGAAAGATAACTGAGAGACCGGGAAAAAGAAATAATGGTTTTATTGTTTATTGTTTATTGTTTGAAACGTTGCATAAGGCAAACGTAAGATACAAATACAATCACAGAACAACCTTTAATACAATAAAAGTAACTAGTCATATCTCAACAATTTTTTCCTAGAAAACCGCTTGAAAAGCAGGAAGGTGTAAATTCAAAACTCGGCTCCAAGAAGTCCCGGAGGCCGGGAAAAAGGTGGATAGAGGTGGGTGGAGGAGTGGAGGCCAGCTGTCATCGGTGGGCGGGGCTTGACCAAAGTGGGCGGAGTTTGCGACGAAAATTCATAACTCGGCTCCAAGAAGTCCCGGAGGCGGGAAAAAGGTGGATAGAGGTGGGTGGAGGAGTGGAGGCCAAATCATTAGTGGGCGGAGCATGTTCAAAGTGGGCGGAGTTAACACGAAAATTCGAAACTCGGTTCTAAGAAGTCCTTCACCCACCTCCATCCACCTTTTCCCTGCCTCCGGGACTTCTCGGGAGACCGGGAAAAAGGTGCATGGGGGTGGTGGAAGTAGTAGAGCTAGAATATTATTGGTGGGCGGAGCATGTCCAAAGTGGGCGGAGTTACCCACGAAAATTCATAACTTGGTTCCAAGAAGTCCTGGAGAACGGGAAAAAAGTGGATATAGGTCAGCAAAGAAAGAGAAGTTAACTGCTACGGTTGGGTGGAGCGTGCGCTAATGTGGGCGGAGTTTGCGCCGAAATTGTAATTCGGCTCCAAGAAGTCCCGGAGGCAGGGAAAAAGGTGGATGGAGGTGGGTGGAGGAGTGGAGCCCAGCTGTCACCGGTGGGCGGGGCTTGACCAAAGTGGGCGGAGTTTGCGACGAAAATTCATAACTCGGCTCCAAGAAGTCCTAGAGATAGGGAAAACGGGGTTAGAGGTTGGCGAGGGAAAAGAGATCAGCTGCTTCCAAGAGGTCCCAGAGACCGGTGAAAAAAGGGGTAGAGGTCGGCGAAAAAGGGGGCCAAATGCTATTGGTGGGCGGAGCACGCACCGAAGTAGGCGGAGTTTGCCACGAGATTTATTGTCCGGAAGCAGTCCGGAGACCGGGAAAAAGAGAATAATGGTTTTATTGTTTATTGTTTATTGTTTGAAACGTTGCATAAGGCAAACGTAAGATACAAATACAATCACAGAACAACCTTCAATACAATAAAAGTAACTAGTCATATCTCAACAATTTTTTCCTAGAAAACCGCTTGAAAAGCAGAAATAGTCGAGGTACAAAACGGCGAATACTTTTGAACCGACGTAATATAATACTAATACACACATCTAGTACCTAATATCGCAAAAGCGACCTCAAACAGCCGTTTACTTTGCCATTATTAGAATAGTTCAGATGATGAGTTCCGTTGACAAATTTTCTGTAGATATGGTCTCATGATTATGGAGTCGCCATAAAATTTTGCGTTTCGGAACAAGCAGCAGACTAGCAATTTTTCTACTATCACCAGCCGATCTCACTATGGGAAATTCTCTGTTTCGCATTTTTTATATGTAGCTGTTTTTCGGTTTTTGCACCGTTTCATAATTATAAGGTCACCCTGTGAAAATGAATACTACATTATCAGAAACAACCAACCTGCCTGTGAAATTGAATGTTTGTTACAAACACACCCATAGCTAAATTTGTGGTATTCATCTTCTGAAGAAAAGGTAAAGTTTGTGCATTTCATGGTGCTCGGCACGGTTCGGGAGTCTTTCCAGCATTTCGGAAAGTTCTTTGCTCCCCTCATGGATAATTGAAAAGCTCCTACATCTCCAAATATCCTACAAGTTTCCAACATCCACAAAAAGGTTAGCTATTGTGTCTTCTTACATATTAGGCCCATCATCGGTGTTCGAGCCACCATGACGGAGAGGTGGTGGACAGTGGTAACTCCGCGCGCTTTCCTAAAGAACAGGGATCGAGGCAACATGAAATTTTACTCATTAAATAGAAGCATTTCCAAATTTTTGCGTAAACCTAGGCATGGTAGTAATCGCAGAGATTTCTACTTTCAGAAACCTACCAAGTTTTTTTCGATCTCTCAAATTCCTTTTTTTATAATCTGAAAACTAAACCTTGTAGCAATTACGTTGCAATACAAACCCCTCCATTCAGAAGGTTATATTTTCTTCAGAAGCGGTCTCATAAGATGGACACGAAAATTTTGAGATCGCAAATGGTTTCCAATCTTTTGCAAATGTTCAATTCTTCAAAAAATCGTCCCGTTGTTCCGTTTTTTGTGCACACGCGAGTTTTCGACATTCAAACATTCATAACTTTCTTCATTATCAACTTTTTGCAGATTTCAAAGCTAATTAGAAACTAGAAGATTAGCGCTTTCAAAAAGTACCGGACTTTTCCAAAAGATCACGTTCTCCATAAGCAGTTCGGTTTTCCAGGGGTTTGTGGTTCCGATTTTTGAGAACGCGCGAGTTTTCTACGTTCATAGTAACTTCCTTCATTATTAACTTTTTGCAAGTTTCCAAAGCTAATTAGAAACTAGAAGATTGACGCTTTGAAAAAAATATCAAGATTTTTCTAAATGACCACTCTTTCGAAAAATCGTCCGTTGTTCCGTTTTTTCCTCAATGGCTTTTTAGGCCATTCTTTGAAACGCGAGTTTTCAACCTTCAAATGGCCATAAGTTTCTTCAATGTCGGTACATTGCGGATCGGTAAAGACCACTGAAATTGACAAGTTTCGTACTATATAGCATGTGCAGATTGCCTCGACAGTTTTCAACTAGTGATGCAGTGGATGCCACGGGAGCCTGTTTTATGGGGAACGGGAAGTGATAACGGCAGATAAGGGTTGATAACCAGTGCGTAAGAACATAGAGGGTACTAAAAACTAGACTCAAAGGAAATGGTCACGGGAATTCTATGGAGATAATAGGGAAAGTGCCATAGTGGATTGGGTAGGAGTACATGACATAGTGGATTGGGTAGTACCCAATGGGACGACAGGTGACGCTTCAGGGGCAGTGGCGCCTTATCAACGGCGTGATAAGGCGCCGAAACCCACTTCCGGTTCGGCGTTGCACCTCCTTATCAGACGTGGAAGGGGATGCAACAGCAGCGTGCTAGATATGATACGGTTATCGTTATCGTTCGATTTTCATGCTGGAGTGCACCTCTAGCAGCCGTATCTTCTTATCTAATCGTATCGTATCTTCCATAGGGTTATGCTCGTCCAACCACTATCTATCTCCGACCTTATCGGTTGATAACGCGGAGTTCGGCGATCCACGTGGAAGCCAGCGTGATTACTTCCTTCAAAGGCACGAGATTGGTGAAGGGAAAAAGCAAAAAGCACCATAGAAAACACTAAATTTCCCTTAGGAGGCCGGCCGTAGTACGACGGAGAGACACAGCGCTGCGAGGAGAGGGAGAACGCGAGATAGTACGTCGTACGCGAGAGGACGCAGAGACCACGTATGCCGTGGTGGATTACGCTGGCAGCGCGGCGGGCAAGGCCTTAGCGCCATTGCCGCGCACTTTTGGGTCGCGATAGTGTCGCGCCCTCAGTGCTTGGGGAGCCCACTATCGCACCCTGGGAAGAACTTCTGCTGGTTGCCTAATCCTGACTCGTGGCTTTAAGAAGCGATCACGCTGGCTTCCACGTGGATCGGCGAACTCCGCGTTATCAACCGATAAGGTCGGAGATAGATAGTGGTTGGACGAGCGTAACCCTATGGAAGATACGATAAGAAGATACGGCTGCTTGGAATGAGGTGCACTCCAGCATGAAAATCGAACGATAACGATAACCGTATCATATCTAGCACGCTGCTGTTGCATCCCCTTCCACGTCTGATGAGGAGGTGCAACGCCGAACCGGAAGTGGGTTTCGGCATTTATCACGCCGTTGATAAGGCGCCACTGCCCTTGAAGCGTGTCCTCAGTGGGCAGGGCACCCGCCTAATTACTTGATGCCGACGGCAAAAGTTCCGGTTCGGTTATAGAACAGCCCAAAGACTGGGAGAAATTTGTAAAGGTGTGCACTGTGTTATAAGTCGAATTTGGGTGACCCGCTCGGTTTGGGCGAAGCGTAATATCAATGGGCGTTGCTCAATAAAAACGCTTGCAACTCCGTTGAGAGGAAGCTTTTAGAGCAAAAAATCGGTTGAGAGATTTATCTAAGGTGTTTTCCGCATTTCTAAACCGGGCGGAAGCCTCTCACAGTGTTCGAGGTGTGTGTCTAAGTGGGGAGGAGGATGCTGTCACACAAATCCTAATAATCCGGTTCAGAGAAGTCCTAGGAACGGGTTAAGAAGTGCATAGAGGTTGGAGAAGGAGGGGCTTTCTGATGCAGCTGGTGCGCGCGTCGTGCACCACAGGGGCGGGGTTATGAAGCAATGTAACTATTCCAAGAAGTTCAAGACACCGGGAAACACTGGATCAGGTCTGTTGTAGCTGTTGTAGTAGACGGCCGAAGAACACCAGGAGACGAGAAGATTTATTAAACAGAACAGAACAGAACATGACAACATAAAAACCTCTGAGTACCGGTATGACATGGTTACGTACATCACACGGGTTTGCAAGTCTAAGATAACACATCTAATTATCATAGATCAATAACACCCTACAACACCTCCCCTCTTAAGTTACATCGTATCGGGACCTTCGTGGGTCCAGCTGGAGTCGGCGTTGCTGTCGTCGATTGCGCTGCGATCGTCGTGGTGGATCGGTCGGAGTCGTCCGCGGCGCACGGTCGTTGCTCGCAGAATCGAAGAGTGGTAGATCGAACACGTCCAGAAGTGCGTTTGTCGTTGTCGTCGCAGTTGTGTCGCTTCTGGGTCGCAGCTGATTCACGTGTCGAGTCCATAGCAGATTTCCACAACGCACGATGTAGGTTGCGTTTCCAACACGTCGAACGATAACACCAGGTGTCCAAGACTGTTTTGGTCCTCTGTAGTCCTTGGCGTAAATAGTGTCGTTGCGTTCGAAGTTCGGTGTCGTGCTCCATGTTGACGATTGAATTGCATTTCCATTTTGACGTCTCGTGGTCCATTGGTGACGTCTTCTTGAGGTAGCAGCAATTCGAGATCGGTTCGTAGTCGGCGTCCCAGGAAGGCTTCGGCAGGTGAGCGCTGGTCCGGTGCAGACGGGCATGGAGTGGAGCGATAAGCCATCAGAAACGTCTGTAGAGCGTCAACTGTCGGTTCCTCCCCCTTCAACTTGGCGAGTCCTCGCTTGAAGGTATCCACAAAGCGTTCAGCTTCGTCCATTGCTCTGCGGATGGAACCAGAAGGCATCCACAAGTATCAGGTAGAATCGTCCATTCATGGGTCCTGCGAAGTCAGCGTGTACGCGGATCCATGGAGAGTTTGGTTTCGGCCAGGAGTACAGTTCGGCTTTGACGGGATCTTTTGCCACTGAAGCGCATTTGCTGCAAGTTCCTGACGAGTTGTTCGATGTCATTATCCAGTGTAGGCCAGTAGACGTAGCTTCGTGCTAGCATCTTCATCCTTGTTTGTCCTGGATGAGCCTTGTGTAATGTTGTAAGTACACGGCGTTGTAGTGATCTCGTCGGTTGTAGTAGTGCCAGAAGGGAGAATTGCGATCTATCTTGGGCCATTTTCCAGACTTCGTGTAGTCGATGACCTTCTTGATAACATTATCATCTTCTGTAGCAGTCCGGATGGTTTCGGCAGAGACCGGAAGGTGACGGCAGTTCTCGATGAACTCGGCAGTGACATCGACATCTACGTTGGCAATAACGTAGTCCTCCGGCGTTGATGAGTGCGACGCTATGAGACGTGAGAGAGCGTCCACTTGTCCGAAATCCTTTGTGTTGACGTATTCGATCGCGAAGTTGTAGTTGAGTAGCATCGTGGCCCATCGCTGAAGACGGTTGGCACTGTAGACAGGTATTCCTTTCTTGCTTCCAAAGATAGCGACGAGTGGCTTGTGATCTGTCGTCCGTGGACAAAGCGATGAAATTTCTGCACGGCGAATATGAGAGCAAGTGCTTCCTTCTCAATCTGACTGTAGTTCTTCTGCGCTGAAGTAAGGCAACGGCTTGCGTGGTAGACGACCTTCTCAGATCCATTCGGAAAGCGGTGTGAGAGAGTTGCTCCTATTCCGTAGTTAGAAGCATCGGCTGCCACAATGATCGGTAGATTCGGATCGAAGTGAGTCAGTAGAAGATCCGAGTTGAGTATTGCCTTTATCTTGTCGAAGGAAGATTGGCACTCCGGTGTCCACGTGTAGACAGCATCCTTCTTCGTAAGGGCGTCTAACGGAGCGCGTAGATTGTGCAGATCTTTGACGAAGTTTCCGTAGAAATTGATGAGTCCGAGGAAAGCACGTAGCTGGCTGACGTCTTTTGGAGCTGGCATCTTTTGAATGGCTTTGACCTTGTCTGGGTCAGGGCGTCGTCCTTGCGCGTTGATGACGAAGCCAAGGTACTTGATCTGTGTTTGCAAAAAGTTGCATTTCTCGAGGCGAACACGGAATCCATAGTCCTGGATTCGCTGGAACACTGCGTCGAGTCGAGTGTTGTGTTCGTCGATGGTCCTGCCAGTGACCAGTATGTCGTCGAGGTAGGCGGCAGTTCCATCTAGTCCGGCAATGAGAGCGTCGATACATTGCTGGAAGATGCCAGGAGCAGGCTTCACTCCAAATGGTAGGCGATTGAAACGGTAGAGTCCTTGGTGCGTATTGATCGTCAGCAGCTGTTTTGAGTCGTCGTCCACTTCCAATTGTAGATACGCTTCAGCAAGGTCGAGCTGTGAGAAGTAGCGTCCTCCATTGAGTTTCGTGAAAATGTCATCAGGAGTTGGAAGTGGGTGCTGATGCTGTTCAAGTGCGTCGTTCAGTCCTGTCGAGTAGTCTGCGCAGAGTCGTATTGAACCATTTTTCTTCTGAACGGCGACGATAGGAGCGGCCCATTCTGAGTGATCGATGGGCGTCAAAACTTGTGTTGATACAAGGCGGTCGATTTCAGTCGAAATCTTCTGAACAGCGGCGTATGGAACAGGACGAGCCTTTTGAAAAACAGGCTTAGCGTCAGGCTTGAGAATGAGTTTGGCCTTCGACTTGGTGCAATGTCCTAGTCCAGGCGTGAAAACTGTAGCGAACTTCTTCTTCAAGTGCGCAGTGAGAGAAGAGTTCAGTGTGCTGAGCGTCGATGAGGTTACGTTGCAGATGGAGCCCTCGGCTAGGCGACGAAAGAGAGGCTCGTGCTGGGTGATCCAGTCCAGACCCAGCAATGACGGCGTGTCGGCAACGTAGCAGGTACCTCGTCCATGTTGACCATCAATGACGAAACTGCAGTCATAGCGTCCTCGAACATTGATCGGCTTGTTGTTGGCAGACCTCAGAGTGATTTGAGGCGATTGTAACTTCGGACGACCGATAGCGATCCAGTCCGCATTGCTCAGCAACGTGACGTCTGCTCCAGTGTCAAGACGCATGCGTATCGTCTTTCCATTGATTTGCACTGGGCGGTAGATGCGGGATATTGGAGCGGCGTCGACATGTGTTGAGGCGATGACGACGTTGTTTGCTGTTCTCCGCTTCCGTCTCGGCTTCTGCTTCTTCTTCGTCGTGAAGTTCTTGCAGAATCCTCGCTTGTGACCGGATTTCCCGCAGTCGTGGCATGTCTTGTTCAGGAATGGACAATCCTTTGACCAGTGGTGTGCTCCACAACGGAAGCACGGCGGGGTCGCGTTTTCGGCTCTGAGCATCAACGGCGTTGATGTGAGGTGAAGCGGATTGTTCAAGGAGAGCGGCATCCTGACGAATGTTGAGGAACTGCTGGATCTCCGCGGCCAGTTCCTTCAATGTCGTTTGAGGATTGTCTTCCATCTTGCGAAGGGCACGGGCACGGATATCAGCATCTTCGGGAGAGGCGAGTCCGCATATCCATACGAGACATTTCATCTGCTCTGGGTTGACGTCGTTGAACTCGGCCATAGCGTGTCGCTGATTGACCAGTCCGGTGTAGTCTCGAAGGTTCTCTCCATTGCGTTGCGTCTTGAGGATAGACGTATCGGCGCGAGAAAGACGGACGTATTGTGTCCAAATAGATCCTTGAGCGTTGCGACGGTGTCCGCTAAGGATATTTCACAAGCTCTCTTCGGGAGGATGTGGCTTGTGAAACGAGCGTATGTGACGGCGTCGAGCTTGGAGACGATAAGTCGGCTTTCGCAGCTTCATCCAAGGTAGCACCGTCCTTGGATATGACGTCCTCGTATCGATTGTACCACACTTCAAAAGTACAACCGTTGTCGGGATCATACACGAATTCGGGCAAAGCGTGTTGACAGCGAGTTCGTCACGAACTCGGCTGTGTTGGCTGCAGGCGCTGGAGCAGATGGGCGTGATCCTGACACCATTTTCTCCATGCGATTGGTCTCAGTGAACATCTGCTGCTGCATCTTGGCCTGGGCATCCAGGATGGCACGCAGACTTTCCGCATCCATTGTCGTGTGACTTGATCAGCAGTTCGACCGGGCACGGCGCCGGGGCTGAGTTGTCACACGATCAACACGGTCAATGTTTCACTCACTACTCTCGGCAATCGACCGGCAGGCAGCTGAAGCTGATGATAGGACTAGACCAGCAGTTCGTCCGGGCTCAGCGCTTAGAGCCGGGGCTGGAGTCCTGTAGAAGTTTCTTCTTCGTTGCACTGGTCGTCCTCGGCTTGGTCCGCGTTGAAGTCCGCTGATCGCCAGTTGTTGTAGACTGTTGTTGTAGACGGCCGAAGACACCAGGAGACGAGAAGATTTATTGAACAACAGAACAGAACATGACAACATAAAAACCTCTGAGTACCGGTATGACATGGCTACGTACATCACACGGGTTCGCAGGTCTACGACAACACATCTAATTATCAGAGATCGATAACAGCATACAACAAGGTCCGACGACGCAAGTGACGTCAGCTGCTATAGGTGGGTGGGACGTGCGCCACAAAACATTGCAATTCCGTCCCAAGAGATTCTTGCGAGCGGAAAATGGGTAAGTTGTTTACGGACGAAAGAACAACTGCCATTGGTGGGGGAGAGGGAGAGTGCGCCGATGTGTAGGCGGAGTTTGTCATATGGCGTTAAAGATTGGTTTGAGAGGGCGCAGAGGACGGGAAAAGTGGATAAAGGTTGGCAAAAAGGGGACCAAATGCAATTGGTGGGTGCCAACGAGGTGGGCGACGTTTGCCGCAGTGCATTATGAAATAACAATGGCTCTGCTTCATAAACAGTGAAATTATGAACGACCCTGTTTCATACAGTACCGTGTGATGCGCGCGAGTGCGTGCGCAGCTTAATTGGTAATACATAAAGAACCACAATGTGCAAAAAATTAGACAATTAAACTCATCATCTAAACTATTCTAAAAACACGTATAAAGGAAAACAAATGTTTGAAATCGCTCAAGCTATCACAACCGAAGCTCTCTGTTGTATATTCCTCTCCATGTTATTGTTTCATCTCTGACAGTTTTTGTGGATTCAGTTTCCTCTTTATAGATGTGGTGGACAAAGCCTTCCTCAGAGGTCAAAGAACCAGGGCAGGAAGCGAGATAATATTTGGAATGCACCATCTGGAGTGGAGTGATGGGACGAAAGTGGATTATACAAATTGGAGTGCTAACAAGTTCGTTTGCTATGAGGGTCACCCCAGAGGAAACTGCGCAGGGGTGAGCTTTGCTCCTTGCAAATAATTTCTGAGGTTCTAAAAATGCATTTTACCTAAACCGGCCGGTGAATAGGGGCTTACAAAACATTGTAGACCGATAATGAAATCAATCATGCAAGACCGCATGGCCATAACCAACTGACTGCCTTAGCTGCACAACGCCCCTCAAGATCAACGAGGGAGTGTGATCAATGGAAGGTGGGGCGTGTCGTGACCTATAATGGGGGTGTCCTAACCTCCATTAACAAAGTTTGAAGGTGCTGAGGCTTAGTAATGTGGCAAGGGGCACAGACTTCCAACTACACTGTGGCTGCTAACCGCAGGCGATTGGATAGCGTATCTCAGAGCAGGAGTTCATAACGTGACGCGATTGCTTGTCCCACCCAAGTCATCTCATTTTCTTGCGCTTGCGCTACTTCCAAATTGTCTGTAGTCTTCTATGGATGACACCATAAAAGACTAGACCATAGCATTTCTGCAAGCAACGTGATCAATGTATTGTCAAATGTGCTTGAGCTCAATACAGGTTTCTAATCGCTGCAAAGTTGGCAGTTTGGTTCATTCCTTGCTTTCTTCTCATTGACTACGAAAATAAAAAACATTCCTGGAAGCGAATACAAACCTACGCGGAAGGCAGAATGTATTATTTCTTCTGGCACAACCGCGTCAAAAATGCTTTTGACGTCCATCACAGACAAGAAAAGTAAAATTTACTTTTCCATAATCATTACAATTTGCTCTGATCGGAGTCCCACCACAATCTGCAATCAGTGCTACTGACCTATGCCTACTCTACCTCTACTGCAGACCTAGGCCCGTCTGTTAGGCTCCTCCAGCAGCAGCACTACGGCTAAACTACTGGGGACGCAAGACGCTGTCATAACACTGCATAAGCAGCACTACCCTTGAACTACTGGAGATTCAAGGTTGCCCCAACACTGCGTAAGTGCATGGGCCACTCGTTCGCGTGAAATTGATCGTATTCACGTGAACAAGTAGCCGTACTACTGCCAAACAACGGTAAAACATGCACGTTTATCCTAATGGCACCAAAGGAAACAAATTCTTCGAGCATCTGATCATACCCGATTTAGGTCCAAAAATTAATTTTCTCTGGAAACTTGGCTAGGGGGTTTTCAAGGGTGCTGAACACAGTGGTGAACTCGGTTTTGCACAAAAGTTTGAAATTTCACTCATTTGGAGGAAAAAGCTGGTTTTGTTTGAGTTTCAGCCATAGAAACTTCTAGCACAGGGTTATCCGGGGTGCTGAGCACGAAGCAGAGCTCGGTTTTGCACAAAAGTTCAAATTTCCCCTATTTCGAGAGGACTTCGAAGTTTTGCCTATTCCGAGCAACATGCTGGTTTCGGTCAAGTTTATCAAACAAATAAATATTTGGACATATTGGGCACTTACAATGAAAACATTGCAATATACGAAACATAATACATTATTGTAGGGCGGAAGTGGTGTAGTGGCAAGTGGCACGCTTACCACGCGAGCGGTCCGGGGATCAAATCCTGGGTCGTGAGTCGCCCGGGCCAACCAAGCCTTCCATCCCTCCGGGGTCGGTTAATTGGTACCAGACTTGTCTGGGAGGATAAAAACACTGACTTGTACATCGGCTGGCCCCCGCAAGTCATTGTATAGGCCACATCGCATTCAAACGCCACTACGAATGTACAAATGGAAGTAGAATGCGTGCCGCATCCCAAAAAGGGATTGATCAACGGCAAATGCTTTATCCTTTATCCTTTATTTAATGGGTTATGTCAGTAGACCGATGAGGTTTGTTAGTGTTAGCTGAGATAAAGTTGTAAAATGTGTGTGTTCACATGTTACAACTATTGTTAGTCAGAACTGAGATCAAGTTGTAAAATCCTACTATATATAATCGGCTAAGCGGTTGTGTGTGTGTCTGACCGGAAATTCATAACTTCACCCCCTTTGGACCCAGAGCGCTCAAACTTCTAGGATATATAGGGGGCCGGAGGTGAACACTGATGACGGGTGGCGGGAAGTGATAACTACTGATAGGAGCTGATAACGGACGTCGAAATGTTGATGTCACCAATTTCGTTACACCGTTCGCGTTGACGGTGGAGAGTTTGCACTCATGTATGATATGTGGGTGAGGCGGGGACCAAGAAGTTGAGTGAACGAATGTGGTAGCAACTGATAAGAACTGATAAGGGGCGTCAAAGTGTGGATACCACCAGTTTCGTTGCGGCCCTTCGCGGTTACATTGGAACCTTGGCTCTCACATGTGGTATAGGGGATGGGACGGGAACACGGATAGCGGATGATCAAAAGTGATAACAAGCGATAACGGTTGATAAGGAAGTTAGGATTTTGAGTACTGCTAATTTCGTTGCAGCCTTCGTGGTGACAGTAAATATTAGCTCCTACACGTTGCCTGGAGGTTGGGACCGGGACACCGATTGCGAACAGTATGAACTGATAACAAATGACAAGGAATGATAAGAGCGTTTGAATGCAGGTCTCTCCAACTTCGTTGCAATTATCACTGGCAAGCGATCAAGGTGGCGAGGGTTGAATGTAGGTGACAGAAAGTGGTATGAGCGGCAACTGTACTGATAAAAGTAGCGACATTGAGCGTGCACTCAGTTGAACTAAACCAGGTCCCTAGCACGTGAATATGTTCCATTCCTACCCTTTCATCTAAAGAAGCAAAGAAAGTTGAGCTGCTCAACTATCTGGACTTGGACCAATAGCGAATTTCCATCATATTTCCAATTTCCATCATGGTTAGATGCTGATTGATTGGTTATATTTCACTTACACACCGATTCTTCAATTGTGGAAATTCTATAAACCGCTAAATCATCCGAGCTCGATATCAATGCTAAATGTTTACGAAGTCATGATAAGTACCATTTTCATTCCGCATGCTACTGCGCGCATTACGCGACAATCTTCAGCAAAATTGGACAGCCTTTGAAATTCATGTGACACATCTTCCAAACATCTTACTGTTAGTTTCTCAGCCACGTGACCTAATATTCAGCAAGTTGTCCAGTTTCACTAAAGCCTACCATGTGATGCGCGCGGTTGCGTGCGGAGCTAAACTGGTGTATAATAAGTAGTTAACACTTTCCAAAGTACTCTTGAAGATGGCATGGTCCGTTTTTCTCCGCAGAAGTATTCGAAACAAGAGCAAATGATGTTGCTGATACTCATCCAAAAGGTGTCGGATGTCGCTGCTCCCCACATTAAGAGGAAAAGCGGTCTCCCTCCGTTTTTTTCTGACAACGATGCTCCAAAGGCTGATGCTCCATAGGCTGATGTTCCAAAGGCTGCACTATGTGAGGCGTTTATGAACATGACCAGTCTGAATAGGGAACGTAGCGAATATCCATATAGGCAGTGTTGCAGTGCATTTCGCCGTCCTTGCATTGTGGTTCCTTATTTCCAAAAACAACTGTATCCGACACACTTGTGCCCAGCCCAGTGAGAGGTACGGGGTAAAGGTACGTTTCACAACGAGGAAAATTCGCGAATTTAGTGTTGATTTGCTAGAAAGAACTAGCACCTAGCTAGCTGAATCATAGTTTTGGAGATTGATCCGTGCTACTCTGCACCAGTTTTGAAGGAGGGATATCACCGAGTGGATGCGGACCGGCCGTACATGTATTATTAAATTCTAGGAGGTGAGAAAATCGATCATCGACAACGGTGAGCTCAGATGTATGATGATGTGAGTGTGCGATATGAATCATACGAATCGTAACTTGTGTGCAGGACTTCAAGCTCTTATTCGGTACCCAATCGTGAAGTGTATGTTTGTGCAGTTGAGAGGAACCAGCAGGCTGCCTCTTCTGAAACAATCAGTTTTTGTTGCATGAAAGTTTATTTGGCAAGCTGAAGCAAAGCCTTACAGGGCGGAGGCACGAGGCGGTCGTGTTTGGGAACATATTGTCTGATGTCGGCCCTAAACAATTGACGATCAGAAAATGATTTTGGCTCGTTGAAACGTTACATTATAATATCAAATCTCGCCTAAATTGAAACACATACACAGCTCGCGGGAGTGCATCCCGCAGCACAGGTTCCCAACACAAACACAGGTCCTTTCTTCTTTGAGCTCTCTAGCTCTTGCCATATCGTTGTTACCAAGACCGAACCAAAATCTTAAAATATGCATGGGTCAGAAGTGCAATTTCCAACAGTGATTCTGCCTTACCTAGTGGGATTTTCTGTTAGGACCTTCAATATCGACATCCATTTCAGGGGCATATAAACATAGGCCGTCGAGACAACATCCTGACAAAAAACTTCGAGTTTTGGCAATGCTATATTTGAAATTTCATTCCAGTGAAACCGACCTATCAATGAATCAGCTACATCCGCTGGGAGATCCTTGAGATTGGGTCTCTTTTGATATTCTACCAGACTTTCGGTACGTGTACTCTTGAATAACATGTAGGATCGCAGGCCTGAAGCAGTAGTGCACTAGAACTAACAAGTTGTGGCAATAGTAGAGCTTTTCTTAAATTGAGCGGATCATAAGACTTATCTGAAGCAAGTACTGCCTGACGAAATCGATACATTGTGTCGCGTCCTCTGGACGCGCTCGTAACGTGCGTCGCCAAGTCTCCATCATGTTATTCAGGTTTACCGCATGGAATTAGGTGAAGATCATTTCAGATATGCTGCATAAAAATTTACCCAACTAATTAGTATACAAATCTACCTTAAACGTGCAACTCGCGCACTGCCCACTGCTGAGTTAAGCTCCGTGCGTGCAGAAAAGTGCCCTCCGGCGATTTCAAGGTGAGATTTCTTGAAGTGGCAGCCTCTGTGTGCAAAAAGCGACCATGTAAATATTTTATATAAACCATCAAGCAGTCAATCTGTAATATGGGACTAAAGAACGGGTTTTCTAAAAGATAGAATGTCCGTATCATAATAACTAACGATTGCTGCCATGCCCACGATTGCATCTGTGCCCAAAGGGAACGAACGACGGAATCTGATGACTGTGGTACGCTTGCAGTTGCCATTTGCAGCAAATTAGCTTCTTCAACATTTGCGCGACACTTCCTCAGCTGATGTGTGATGAGATTCTGAAGCTTGTTGTGGAGCGTATTACGTAAGCACATCTGATAGTATAGAAGGAACACACATTGTAGTCTTCACCGATGTCGAAGTGTGACAGGACTTCCCCTAACTGCTCGAGCGAGATCTCATTCGAATGAGTTACTGTTTCCATAACGGCTGCAATGTGAAAATAATCCGCTCGCAAGCAATTCTGCGGTCGAAGAGAGAATATTCAGAACCTTGCAGCAAGAATGGATGCCCTGGTGTTCGACTTTGGGAGGTGCCTTGGTGAACGCCAAGTTCTTCCGCAGTGCTATTGCCTTGAGAACCAGTAACATCAGTTGTAAAGGCCGCTATAGCTGGTGCGATGAGTCACCACCTGTCTCAGAATTCCGGAGCACTTAGAATCCTGTTGACAACTGACATAGAGCAGGAGAAGGGGCCGTGAGGGGAGGTCCGCGCATGCCTCTGAGTGATTGTCAGCGAACCTGTTTACTATGTGAGCAGGAGTCGCGTTAGACTGGTACCGGAGAACGTTCTGGTAGTCAACCATGTGGTAGTCTGGAGAAACTGGATGATGAGGGTTTCCAGGTGGCAGTTTTATCAATAACTTCCGTTCCGCTTACGACATACCTTCGTCAGATGTACTATACGCGCCAGCGATAGCTCTAGGCAATCGTTCGGATTGTACTTAGGGGATTTGGAGCCGCTCATCTTACGCTCCTCCAAAAACGAAACGCGAAATTATTGCTTGAAACTGCTAGAAACAGGCGAATGTAAGTATCATGGCATATACCGTCTCATAGAAGTAAAACACATTCAGACCATTCCTTTAATCTCAACTTGCTCAAAGGGGTCAGATTAATGCATGGATACATAGCGCAACATTAGAACTCATGAGCTTCGAGACTGAACCAGTACACATTATACGAGGAGAACATACGAGGCTATACGAGATCTTGAGGTTAAAGGCTCAAGCTGGCAAAAGGTTCATCAGGCACTTCCGAGTAAGGAGGCATTGACGCGGTAGCGACTATGTGTTTCCCGCGTGAAACTGGATGTTTTCCAGCTCCGTAGAAAAAAATTACTGTTCTCCTGGTCCCAGGAAAAATCAATCCCTTTGGTGGTCAGATTTCAAAAAACATCAAGTTCCTGATGATTAGGACTTCAATTTCACCTTCCCCGCCTCAGATCCATCTCAGAAACGAAACCACAAAAGCGGTGAGATTGCAGTGTCGTTAAAGTGTCAATTCTCCAAAGGGTTGGGTTAAACTTCAGCAAAACAGGTGAGGAGCCGTACCGACGGAGGCTAGCTACAGACGTGACACGTATGAGCTTGAACCAGAGTCAATCAGCAACGCTGGCGACATGATGTCATAAGCATTGCATAGAAGGTATTTTCTACCTATGACTTTTTTGAAAAAACGATTACAGCGACGTATATCGTACAAAGCAGAGCGAGCTCGATTTGTGGCCGGGTGGTCGCCACTTTCCAGTGCCGCACTGAGTGCTACAAAAGGGTCGTCCGTCTTAATCTCTTCTATCAGGACACTGCATTCGTTTGTCCAGGAATCGAATGCGAACACGATGACCTGTCCGAAAAGGGGACGCCATTAACTTCCAGATAAACGAGATCCTGCACCGTATCCATCGCCCTTTTATTATACACCGCCGATGAGTAGATCTTGCTCCCTTTGCACAAGCGGCAACTGAAAGTGTACTCTTGCAGTTTTCATGGGCCTTCTCATACCCTTCTCATTCTTACCTGAAACTCGTAAGGTGTCGCCTTGTTTCAAAGTATTGCTGATGTTCTATGAACAGATCGTCCAGTCGCAACATGCTTGATTGTGGCACATGGCAGTCGGAATCAAGTATGCAGTCACCCGGGGAAGGCCTAATAGATAAAGGGTTGATTTCTACCATTGCCACAACTAGTCAACACAAATATAGGATTACCTAAACGTTTCGCCTGCTGCAAATTTGGCATACAAACGGTCCATGAACACATTGCTGTATCGTTGAGTTTCCTTTTCCAGCTTTCCAAGCAGGTATTTGCGCATCACGAAACTAATAACCGCTACGTATTGTGTGGGTATAAATGAGAGAGGCTCCAAAATGTGCATACTTCTCAACGACTGCATCTTCGACGTTGGTAGTGCACTGAGCTATACGGAGCTGGAGGCGCCGATGCATGCTTTCGAAGGCACTTGCGGTTGGATTGCATCTAGGAATGCATGGTCGATGAAGCACTGCAGATTAGGGAGATTGGTGATATCGGTTACTGAGACACTTCCATTACACCTGTGCAAGGAGGACGCTACGACACTCACATGGACTTTCAGTGTGAACAAAGTCGGCTCGACCGCGTACCATAGATACTTCATCCCTCTAGCTAGTTCCTGGACTCCAGGGAAGTCGTTTACTGTCAACTCTGAGCTCCTTCTCAATGACTCGCACGAGTATCCAGTATGCA
>MU883889.1:0-10447 GCA_036418205.1 Ostertagia ostertagi | reverse complement strand
GAGCAGTACCAAAAAAGAAGTGTAAGGTACTGTTGATGGTTCGATCCCCCATGGCGACTAAATTTTGCATTTCGTTGGCGCCCACGTTTGGTGCCAAAAAGGCGCTAAATGTCAAAATCAGATGTCACATCGTCAGGACCATTTTGAAGCCAACAAGTGGCCGCCAACCTTGATTGCAAAATTTAGTCGCCGCGGGGATTGAACCATCAAGGGTATCATTCACCACTTTTTTGGTACTACTAAAACCGTTCAGCGAAAACGAAACATGGTTTTGTGGTCCATACATGCGTCCCTACAATATGCAAGAAACCGTTTTGAAAAAGCGTCGTAAAGATTTGTTGTTAAGGCGTGAGCAAGTGGATCAACTAAATATGTACACAAGATCCTCAGGTACCACGGCTTCGACAGCGAGCAATAACGGCGCAACGCGATCAGACAAGATCATTTTTCGACACTAATCGGGAGCGCTTCTTCACTTTTAGGCTCATTGGTAGGTTTATTAATATGAAATGGAAAATCAACGGAGAGGAATATGATAACATTTTCTTCTTCCCTGCCTATTTAGTCACTTGAAATTATGGTATGGTGCATGGGATTGCACTGATGATCAATAAAGGAGTTGGTTACGAAGAACTATAACACTTCAGATAACCCGTTTACATGGAACTTCAGCCAGAAGCTTACTAGAAGGAGAACCAGGCTGACACTGGATGGCTTCAGTACCGACTGAGTTTCCGAATGCAGCAACCGACTTATCCAGAACAACTCCATAGATGCTTTATCCGACAATCAAGAATGCTTTTGTTCCAGGTGATTTGTTACACTCGATCTCGGACCATGGCAAAATCAAGGGGATAGTGAGGTTAGAAGGGAGGGGGTGGCTGGTAGCCCAACAGAGGGTAACTAAAATTGGCGCTGTCGCAGATAGGGGGCATTGGCGGCAGCGCATTTGAAACCGTTCAACATCTTTTTCTATAGGCGGTAAAAGATGGAGAGAAAGAGACTACAGGGGCGTGAGCGACGTTAATTTCCATTCTGCCCCTTCCTAGGCTTAGCGCCAGGGAATGCCCCTTATCTTGAGATAGCACCCGAAAATTTTGAAACTGTGCATCACGTGAAAGTTGTCTACCAACGATTTCCTTTTCAGATTTACCATGGCAATGGAGGAGCAACATGAAAAAACAGCACAACATCTCATGAATATCTCTGAATGGTCCACCAGTTACTCCCAACTAGCAATATTTTGACTGTGTTCTCTCATCTAATAGCAATCAATGTTCACCTCGAAGAGTACTACGAAAATGTTAGTAGGGGGGGAATCACTGAGATTTGGCATGCTATTGTATTCCTTGACCCTTTTTTATTAGTTCTGTTGCCAGCTGGTTATCAAAACTACAGTAATAAAGAGGTACGCCAATGGTGTCGAAATATGTATATGAACCACCGAGATATGAAGAGCAAAGTCAGTGTTTATCACAGCCATGTAGTGTTACGATTTCAACATCAAGAGGTTATGTTTATCTGAAACTTGAAGTATAAGTGAGACCCTTGTGTAGATCTCACCATACTCCTGAGTTCCCAATGTTGGCAAAATTCAAAGGTAGCTAAATATATTAGGTTGTCCCATAATTAGTGAATCACTTTGGGTATTTTTGAATTCGAATTTTTTTCTTTTTCATATGGAGTCTCTGCTCATCCAAACATACATCCCTGTCATCTTACAATGTATGCCTATAAAGGATAAAAAGGATAAAGCATTTGCCGTTGATCAATCCCTTTTTGGGATGCGGCACGCATTCTACTTCCATTTGTACATTCGCAGTGGCGTTTGAATGCGATGTGGCCTATACAATGACTTGCGGGGCCAGCCGATGTACAAGTCAGTGTTTTTATCCTCCCAGACAAGTCTGGTACCAATTAACCGACCCCGGAGGGATGGAAGGCTTGGTTGGCCCGGGCGACTCACGACCCAGGATTTGATCCCGGACCGCTCGCGTGGTAAGCGCGCCACTTGTCACTACACCACTTCCGCCCTCGTATTGCCTATACAGGGAAATTTTGTCGCTGTCTTATCTCTAGAAATCCAGGAGCTATTGATCGAAGAAAGATCGGAAGTCGAGTTTGAGGTCATGTCACTTAGCGTAAAATTCCTCCCTGGGAAGAGCGCTAGAGGTCAAACTGAGTTGCCTCTTGTTGGCACGAGGATAGGGCCACACAGAGGAAGTGGAAGAATCGGCTAGCTTGAGAGTCTCTAATTTTTTATGAATATTCTCCGCAAGGTGGGTCGAACGACCTCAGGAAAAAAGCAGACTTTGTCTTGCTTTACTTTCAAATTGAATGCGCCGCCATTACGCTGTAGATGTTGATCTTCTTCAGTGACTCTAGTATTACTAGGCGGCGGTTCCCAGCGCATGGTCACTCTCGTGCTCCACCAATATCTCTGAAGGGTCGGACTAGAATGAGGTTTGGCTTTTGCTATCAGAACTCCCGAATCGTTCACGCTGGGCTACTGCTCCTCGGAGATTTGCTAGTACACTTCACGCAGTCCAGAACCCTGGTGAATAAGCTGGATGATCACTGTAAGGAACTAAGGGAGATCAGAAGGAACATGACGATGTCAGATCGTGTGCGGAGCTGTTTCGAGCTCAAAGCACACGAGATACAAATTAAATATTTTAAAATCGTTACAACTCTACGTAGATGTCTACATTCCATTATTTTAACAAGTCGGGCATGCTCTAGCAAAAGGCGGCTAGTTCGTCCATATTCACGCTTAGTGGCGCTGGGTATAGCACTGAGAGGTCATCTTCAACTAAAAAAGCCAACCTCTCGATAGAGTGAACTATAAGCAGACCGTGGAGTGAGGGAGCGTGCCCTTGCCTATCTGCTGGTCGATTCTCTATATTGTTGGGCGTTTGAAAGATCTTAATCAGAAGTGATTAAGAAGGGAGCTCAAAAATAGGTTCCAGAAAAATTGAAATATCAGCCACGGAAGGCAGCATGGAAATGGGCTGAGTAATTGCTCAGGTAGGATAATGTGGATGCTACTTCGCAAAACATGTTTCACGCCTTCACCATTTTTCTTGGATTTTTAATAACAATAAATGTAAAGTGATTCACTAATTATGGGACAACCTAATATTAGATATGTACAAAATTTTTCTGGAAGTGGGATTCAACCAGCCCCACCACTAACTTCAATACAACGCCAACGTTTAGAGGAAGTCTCGCCACTTTCAATCAGTGTCGATTTGCTGCTGCAAACTTCGATTCGCAAACCACGACATCAGCCTTACATAGCCTCTTTCGGAATCCTTTTGGTTTTTCCTAAATCAAGACTTCTCCTTCAGAGTGCCACAGTTGAAGCGCGTGCAAGTGAAGGGGCCCACTTCGGGACGCGCCGTAGGCTTCACCTCCCTTCTCATTGATGGACCCATTTGAAAGATAAAATATCCGTCGGGAAACCTGCGATTCACTGCTTCAGGAACTACCATTTAGACCCTGCTACCCCCCCTTGAATACGAAAATTTCATGTGGCACAAATAAAATTGTTACTGAATCCGCGGCCAAGCTTGCACAGCATGGCCACACTTTAACGTTTGTCCTCCCACAGTGATGATCCCAATGCATCTATTCGGCCCTTCCCCTTCCAGTGTGCCTAAGACACTGGTGTGCAAAATTTAAAGGAATCTTCCACGGAAAAAGCTCCGCCTCCATTACCACAGAAAAACGATACCTTAGGCCCCTAGCCTCATGAGCATAGCAAAAAGAACGGAACATAAGCGTTAGTTTCGATAATACTAATCCTACACACAAGACAAAATGATCACTCTTTCCGTGGAAGATTCCTTTAAGGTATCGTTTTCTGTGGTAATGAGGGCGGAGCTTTTTCGTTTAAGGTCGTATGGTTTCGCCCTGCTAGCCAACCTAGCTCGATGAAATTTGGCGCACACATAGAAGGAAATGTTCACAGCATAGTGCAGAGGGTTACTGATAGAAACACGCAATGGGCGATTGGAAAAGACATTTTTCTCAAAGACAGTGACTGAAGCGGTTGATGGGTGAGGCTACTCCAACTCATGGTAGACCTTCAAAAGAGAGGAGCTGGTTCTTGATGGGGTGTATGAACACTACGGACTGCAAAGCATGCTCTGCCACGTGCTCCATAACGGCCACAAGGTTGGTTCAAGAGTTCTTGTGAGAAGCGTTCCATTCCCTCGAACATCCTGATTGACAACTGCTGGGCGTTATTGGCGCACGATGCGCTACAACAGCTCTCCTTAATGCATGCCACACGTGCTCCTTGGGAATTGAGTGGAGGAAGCGGAAGAGGCTCAATCAATCGTCCAAGATCCTAGCGTTCCAACAGTTTTCCACCTACGCTGCTCGATGCGATCGTGCATTGTCTTTCATACTAATGGACTCAGGATCAAACGCAGCCCAGAAAAGATGCACATAAAAGAGCAGTACAGCGCACAATAACGTGGATCAGAAAGTGTACCGCGATCAAGGTTGGGAGGTCAGAACGGTCTGACAACTTTATGCTTCCCACACCATATCGCCTGGACTCTCAAACACGCATTCTACTTTCGTCCACAATGTTGAAGAAGTAGGAAGGTAGAAGTAGTAAAATTTGACCTGGCCTATAAATTGAATCATGGGAGCCAGATGCTGTATTCCAAAAGCCGGGTTTTTGTTAATCAGATGAGTCTTATACCAATAACTCGACCCCAAAGAGACGGAGAATTGGTTGAAAAGACGGCGTACGAACTAGGATCTCATCTTCGTGAGCGGGTAAGCCACTTACTGTTCCAGCATTTCGCCCATTGGATGGTAACTCTATGAAGCTTGACCATGGCCACCTTACCGCCTAGGACACATTTCTCAGCAATACATATCACATCCCTCCGCTTTCCCTACGGCTCCTCAGTTCTGCTTTTTGACATATGGTTTAGTCAGCTGCTGATATTTTCTGAATTGTGAACTGAAAATATTTGTCATTTTTGTTGTCTACTGAATCTAAAGAAGTCAATACCCCGGACTTATCCCACTTCATTGCACATTACTTTGGCTTGGAGGCACAGGGCTTCTTACAAAAGAGTCTGTTTGCTCCTGCATTTCTCAGACGGTTCATAAGCTTCCCAGGCTCATAAGTGACTTGAGGACAAAAGGAGTGACCGCAAAACAAAGAGGACAAACGGAAAAAGAATGACTATAAAAAAGGAAGAAAATTTGACAAGCTGGTTCATGACTGTCTGCATGGAAAGGAATGCTTCTGTCTTCACACAGCAGAGCAGACTTGCTTCTTTCATGTTCACTAAGAATTCTGTTGATGTGAACCTTCGATTTATGTAATATCCCAAAATCCCTAAGAAAAGGCAACGATGATGACAGCGAGACATGAAAAACCTATCATAAAATTACTCAAGAGGATCAAGGCACAAATGATAGAAAAAATGGTTGAAATTTGCAAAAAAAAAAACACGTAAAAATGCTAAATAATCAATAGGAGGTTCACAGGAGTCTCCAACTGGTTTTGCACTCAAAATCAATTGAGTTATCACTTGACAGTGAGGTAACAAAATGAATAAAAATATAATCGATAGTCTTGTCCTGCGGAGCCTTTCTTACATCGGACCGTACGTTTGATTGTTAAGAAGATCACGGCCAACAATCAATCGCATTATTTCGTTCGAGCCTTCCAAGATGTGATGAACCTGAAAATCGATCAATATGCTTTGGTTAACAAGGATTGTAAAGTTTACTGTAGCACTCTCAAGCTTCTGCCTTATTGAGCTTGACCTGGGTCGGGTGAATGAAAAAGATTTGAAAAATAACGCTGATCTAAAATGCCCTTATCCCCTCATATTTCGAAAAATTGATTGTTTTGTACGTCTATTCTTTATCTATTTTTTTCCTTCTCATTTTTCAATAGTATATTCATCAGAATAAGTCTATCTAATCATTTCATCCATGCAGTACGAAAGCAATTAAAAAGTAATCGATTGAAAAAATTCTAAAAACACTTCCATTCAAAATGCCAATTTCCTATAGAGCAGTCAGTGTCGCGGTTTTATGTGAAAGATAGAAAATAGAAAATTTTCTTTACCATGTGTAGCTTGAAAGGCTTGACAATATTCCCTAAAGGCAGTGGTCATGATGACTAGAGGGCGAGGTGATTTTGATGTCATTGAATGTCACTGGTGGAAAGGCGTTGAAGGAGGATTCCACGATGAGGGCCAAGGTTGAAGAAGGGAAGCTTACCTAGTGGAGAGCAGGCGGACCCCCTATGGGTGCGGACCAGGGCGCAATTCGCATCGAAGGATATCCCTGGCAATTTAACATGGCCTTCTTTGGCGCATTTGGCCAGGAACGCTCACCAACTATCTGACCACTCTCCGCAGCAGGGTCTACCCTCCGTTCGAACTGTTCGAACGTGAGGGGGGTCGCATTTGTGTTCTGGGAGGGGGAAGGGGGGTCGCACTATTGTACCCCCCCCCCCCCGCTCGACGGCTGTTTTTGGGGAAAAGTGGGTGGAGTTTCGGAGTTTTAGGTAGGTTTTGGGCTGTGTCAACTGGTCTCAGAATCAAATACTATAGAAGAGGGAGAGGTCGCGGTGGAGGAAGGCTGGTTGTATTGGGGGGTCGCAACTGTGTGTTGGAGGGGTCGCAACTGGACCCTCTCGAGAGGGGGGGTCGCAAAAATCCCGAAAATGTTCGAACGTGACGGTTGACCTTGCTCCGCAGGTCTATTCGTGGTGGGTGATAGATAGCAGAGAGAGCGTTAGCGTTGAAGAGGGCACAGCGATGAGAGTCGCATCAATGCGGAAATCAACGGGCAAGGAAGGGTTCTCGGGTTTCCGGGCCGTTTCACATGGTTTCTTCTTTACCTCAGCTCACTAACCACCTTTACCCTTTTTCTCAATAAGCTACCTTTCCATCGCAAAATCCGCCTTCAAGAGAAGGTCCCCATCACACCTCGGAACGCAAAGAGGTCTCGTTCAGCAATGACTTCACGTGACGTCATCAGAACCGCACTGCTCACCAGTCATCATTATCGCTGCCTTTAAGTTGTTGCTTGCTGCAACCCCCCCCCCCCCCTTATGAACTCAAATAAAAATAATATTTGGATGCGTGATACTTTACACTTCCCACAGTAGCCACCCATTTGTGAGGGAAATGAATCAATTTTGCCTTGATGCTCTTGATGTCAGTTTAGAGAAACATTAGTTTATTCTAATCGGGAATGAGGGAAGTAATAAAATGCGGGCGACGGACTTTTGGCTCGTCCGGGTTGGCACGCGGCAAATTGCGCGGCGAGCGGCGCGGCGATCCCGACGCATCGCGGGAATTCAACACGTCAACGTGTGAAGATTGCGGATAAAATCCGCAAGGTTCTGCAATTCGAAATACATCTGAACGGCTGGAATTTTGAGGACAGCGGTGGTTGTAGTAGGAAGAGATGAGAAGGAACTAGCATAGTGCTGTTATGGCAATCAGGGCGCTCATGTCTTTGGGGGGGGGGGACGTTCCATTGGGGGAAGTGAGTGAGCCAATTACTGTGTTTGGGACCGAGACTTAGGGAGGAGAAGGGATTCTGGGGGAAGTAATTTGTGTTCTCCCTGGCGTTCCTCCCCTCTGCTGGGCTTAGTCCTAGTGTCACCTACCATCGACCCTGTTTTGTTGTTTTGTTTTGAATGTTTCTCCTTTGGACGTGAGCGCCTCGATCAGCAAAACATATATAGTTGACATTAAATACCTCAACAAAAACTCCCAATTTAGTGACTCTTATTTGCTTTGATGGTAGTAGTGACATTTACATGAAGGTCCTCACTCATCTCCTTGCGCTGAAATCTCCTCACCGATACTGCTGCTTCCAATCCCGCGAGCGGAAAGATTTTCAAACAGCAGAACCATGCGGAGTTTATCCGCAATCTGCACACGCATTGACGTGTTGAATTCTACCCGAAGAACCCGCGAAGCCTTGTCCCGTCCAGATCGCCGCGCGTGCCGCCGCAACTCGCCGCGTGTCAGCCCGGACGAGCCAAAAGTCTCGCACCCATAAAATGTATAAGTGAAATAATATAAAAATTTCTTAAGAACAGTTACCCGCAGATCTCGTAAGTACTGTTGTATAGGGTAATCCTTCAGATAACCGTATCCACCAAACATTTGTAGCGCCTGGTTGACCACCTGCAAAGAATATGATCTATAGCGATTTTCATAATGAAAAACGATGATACTCTCAATTTTTCATATTTTTGTACATGGAAATGGACAATAGTGAAGATCTTTTTGAAGTTTATCTCTTCGAAGCATTTACAAGCTCACCCCTTAGAAGGACCCGAATCTGAAACAGCGCATTATTTTCCGTGCAAATTATAGGAGCTACGCACTCATTCGGTCACCTAACTCCAACGTAACAAGCACAGTAATGTTAAAAAATGCGTAGCGCCTGATTCAGGCAATTTTACAAACACGCGCCGTACTGTCGTGAGCTTCAGAGCAACCGTACTACTTTAGCTATCTACCTGACATCTGATGGTGGAAGGCAGTTTTAGAGCAAGACAAAGTTGCCAGCCTAGAGATGGAAAGAGAATTATATTTCGGTAAGCTAAAGGTACCAACGCGTTCTTTGAATCTGCTGCTCGTGGTTTCCCCTCCCACCCCTCCCCCCCCCTCGATGCCCTTTCGTTTGTCGGCATTTGGAGGTGATATTGGAAGACAGTTATTTTCTGACCTCCTTGTTCATATTTCAACGTGGGGCCTAAATTAGTGGTCGTTATTGTTGTTGACCTTTAATTGTGCTAATTTTTTTTGCTTTTTTGTTCCGCTATTTGCCTTAGCACGTCCATCAGGGGGAAAAAAGATGAAATGGCATTCCATCCGAAAAAAGCAGCCTTTCAGACATTTGCGAACTTAGTTGTTCTATGTTACTTGTTTCCTTATCCTCATTGTCAACTTAACAAGGTTATCAGAGCCGCCGAAGAGCACATTAAAATAGGGCATTTCCCTGTAAGCCTCTATAAGAATAGCAGTGATGCCACGAAAATTCTGAGCTTTTTAGAAAACGAGATAAACGATGAACGTGGAAAACGTTGAAAAAGGTGTAAAATCACTTAGCAAACGAGGAGCGTTGCGCACTCACCGTACTGTTCAACCTTGTGACTGGTGTCAAATGCTAAATAAATGCGGCCACCATGGACTTATACAGTACGTGCGATGATTGTTTGAAGGCAAACCCCGGGACTAGCCCAACTTGAGGGAAGGATACCGCGAGGAAATTGTAAGGTCCCTACCTACCTAGATCACTCCAGCTTCGCCGCAAAAGTTGCGCGGTTAGGGCGCTAATCCTTACGGGCCTGCAACCATCGACCCCGTTGCAACGCTTCCCACCCACCTCGATATCGGCGTGCTCTCTCGAACGGCGTGATCTCTCGCGTGTTTTGTCTTCTTTGACCGCCATCGTTCCACATCCGACCTTTTTGAAGGTTAAGGCCTTAATTTCAGCGATCCCAAAGATTTCTCTAGCTTTCCTTTCCACTTTCAGGCCGCCCGCAGCTCAGTCATCACTACGAAGCGCTCTTATCACCAATTTTGTACTGGGGCTTGCCTTCAAAAAAGGATGCGAAAATGCGAATTCGCGTCATTTTCGTGTTTTTTTTTTCATAACACGGCTGCCGCTTTTCTTCATAAAGAACAACATTAGACTAAGTAACCGATTTCTACGTACGAGACTGATTCCCAGGATTTCAAGGAAGTTATTTCATTTCATTTTCAAGAAGTCGGTGAAACTCCAGTTCGGGGTGGGGGAGGGGACCACTCCATTGCTCCTCCAATACTTCAGATGAAGGTGAGAGCGCTTATGATCGTAACAATTCTAAAAGGTATTTCTGATAAATATCGGTGTCTATATGGGAGTTCTGAGATGCTTTCACATTTCCGCCTGCCATGGTCCAAGGGAACGGTCCTGGACCAGGAGAATGGACACCTCTGCCTAGGCTAAGGGTGCAGGAGCTCCAGGGTGGATCACCTGTGCAGAAAAGTGGATGGGATGTGGGCAGGTAGTGTGGAATGTAGGACATCCACCGGTCCTTATCAAAAGTACGCTCGAAATGAGTCGTTCACTTATTATCTTATCCGTAGTGTTCGATAGCCCAAAGAACTGCTCTCTAGTACTACGGATAAGATAGCAATGGAGTGCCCCCCCCCCGAACTGGAAGTTCACCAAGAAGTCTCTTCCAATTCAAAAGATATTAAAAAGACGAAAAGACGTGCACTCGCGTTTTGCGCATTTTTTTCCGAACGGTTGAGCCAGGTACAGTACCCACCTCAGAGCAGTTCTCCGTCACATGCAGTTTGGCCATGGCGCACATCGATGCTTTGTGAATGCTGTCAGCGTCCAGATGTCGTGCTGCATCTCGTACCATCAACCTGAAGAAAAGGCC
>MU883888.1:0-18680 GCA_036418205.1 Ostertagia ostertagi | reverse complement strand
AAGCGTGTTGCATGGGTTGTCTAATTGCCTTAGTTTGATGACAACCTCCAGTAACCGAGGACTGTGGCACCAGGAGTGAGAATGAAGTACCTGTACAGGCTTAAAATTCCATCCAATAACTTCCTAGACAAAAAAGAATTTGGAAAATTTTTGACACAGCCGCTTGGTAAGCTCGGTACGAACCATCATCCTCATCATCGTCACCTCGCAGAGTACTTTGGTGGACGATCCTCATTTTAAGATTCTTGACGCCGCTGTCATGATGAGCATACATAAAGTATACACGCTATATGTACATGTTACAAGAAGAAACTGCCCCAAGTTAACTCTCCCTTTTATTAGATCAAATTCCATTTTCACCTTGAACTCAGAACTGCGGATGGATTTCCCCATAACAGTTATTGAAGTACCAGTTTCAATCAACTTAGTTTCGATTTGTTCATTAGAATTTGATAAGTTGCCCTTTCCTGAGTGCAAGCCGTTCGATGCAGATGAACATTGTTCAGGGATTGACAAACCTCGCGAGGGTCGTACTTCTGCCTTGCGAAGCTTTCCACGGCGAAGTTTCTCGCTTCCATCACCGAGGCTTATCTCGAATCGCCTGTTTTCAGAGGTATCTCGTCGTTACTGACTTAGGAGCATTTATTAATTTACTTCAATATGACAAAATATCGCTTTAGCTGTTGTATCTCTTGAGGAAAGTTGGGATATTTAAGGAGTAAAAGATGCGCTTGTCTGGCCTTCTGACTGCTGAAGGCGCAGGGTCAACCGTCACGTCTGCACTTTTTCGAAGTTTTTGCGTCCCTCCCCACTCGCGGGGGTGTCGAGGTGCGACCTCTCCGTTGCTGTAAATTAACCGTCATTGAGCTGTACGTCCCAGGGCGTCAGATATCATTAAAGTAGGGAGCTCTTCAGCGGATGACTCTTTCTGGTGTCGATCGGAGCTACTATCAACTCGGTCTTTTGGCTTGGAACAAGACAGCTTTGCAACCTTCGCAATTCCTTTGCAGCCTCCCTGCCGCTTGTACTGGGGCACATTCTACAAGCGTACATCCCTTGAAGGCCAACCCATCGTGCTTACTGCCTTTAGCACGTCTAATTATCAGATAAAATAAATAAATAAACGGGTACCCGACAGGAAGCTCGTCGCGTTCAACCTGACGCGAAATTACCACAGTACGCGCTGCGACTTGTCCGCTGGCTCTGCCTTGTTGCCGCACGATGGGTCTTCTGGGGGATATCCGGGCCGAAGTTTTACTCTTCATATCATTTAAGTCGGCTGTTTTAGCAAAATGTTTCTGACAACCGCTTCTCGCTTCTGCATATGCAATATGGGCAATTTATTGCCCATGATGTCGTCTCCATGCCGGCTTCAACAGGTAAGTGCCATCGAATTCCGCACACAATAGTGGTCAGAAGCAAGCCCGCAACATACAGTGCTCGCTAATCGCGCTTGATGTAAGACAGTGATGCTTTCGGCATGCACTTGTAAACTCTAGCTATTGGAGTTGAGGCCAAGGACTCCTTCAAAATCTGCTTGTTTCTTCAGGAGATAATGGATCACCACTGAATTGCTCGCCATGCAACTCCAACAGTGTGTCGCCGAACTGCATGCCTATCCAAGTACCGGACGGAGACAAGTAGGACAAACCTAATTATTCAGCAAAAATTACCTGAAACTGTAATGTTGAATGGAAAGGATAGGGGTTCCACACACATATCATTGAATCGAACACCTAACCACACAACGGAGCTTGCCATCTCAAACAAGCTCCATTGCGCCTTAAATTTTCACACATTCGTCATCATTTACGTTCTCCGAAGGTATCGGTGGTGATTGCAACAATGAATTGCATAATTCAATGTGAGATCGACGTGAAGGAGCTTTCCACAGAGTGGTAAAAGGGTGGACGAAGTGTGGCGCAGCGCTTGTTGTTTTTTCATAGAGCAACAGGCCAGTGCTTACAACCTTGGTGGCACGGATCGTGTTTGCGTGAAGGGGGGGGGATTGTAGTTGCGGGCTTGCATGGTGGTGGTAGGAAGAGTGCTTGAAAAAAGTTTGGAACGTCGTGTTCTATAATGGGTAGGGGATATATGCAGTCGAAGTTCTTCGGACCCGAAGTTCCGGGTCTAGAATTGCAACTGTGAGTTTATTCATCCTGCTTCTTCACGATTGCTTCCCAGCAGGCGCACTGCATTTCGATTCGCTCAACCGTGCTCTAAATGGCAGGAGAATATCGGAGAAAGACAGCAACGTGTGAATCAGGTAGAATCTTTCGCGCTCACAAATAAAGTGGAATTTTCACTAACTCCATCTTTACAGCTCCATGCATCACACTGATGCGCATGCACGCTCCAATAATGTCAGAGCCTTACCACTTGACTGCGATTCGTTGCAGCTAATGTTCCTAATAAAACAGTCGAACTCGAAGTGTCTGCGACGCGCACTTACCTCATGCTCTCTCGTCTGCCCCATCTCAACAGCCCTTCGCTGTGGACCAGCCTGAAAAGTGAAGGGGCAGGGGCTTAATTTCATCCAGTTTTTCTTTACTGGCGGTCCCTCTCCCAATGTTTCATGTCAGCCGAACATCATCGTGTAAATTATGCTTCAATGGATAAAGCTTTTTCGGACGGTTTTCATCATCCATTACAACAGGAAGGACACTGGTGGTGAGAACTACGGGATGGCCGCAGATCAAGTCCCGATGTGCAACCTGGTACCCTTTAATGCAGTGCCTGCGAGTCAGACTCTGGACGCAGAAGCACACAAGAAAACGGAACCATCAAAACGTCAATTAAGCAGTCAGTATGGCTCGTTCAGATATCGCGACCACGCATTACTGGACTTATCCACGTCTCGGTGCAGATGAAATGTAGCGCACGCAGAGTTCTTCTTCTGGAGAATGGGGACTCTGAAGAGATTTCTGCTGCACGGAAATGTCATGCCACCGCAAAATCCCGTGAGTTGGTATCGCAGCGCGACGTCACCATATTGAAACCGATAACTTACTAACTAACGAGTTGCTCCGCAAGAAACTTGCTCTTTTCAGGTCGCATGCCGTTCCTCACCAGAATTTCCGTGCTTTCTTGTGGGGGCGAAAGAAGAAGCGCCATAACACCAGGTTGCTGCTCTCCGACTTCAATGGCCTTCGAATTAAAAAAATTTTAATGAATTTTGACTTGTTTTGTTTGTTAACTGCTGTTTTAACGCCGCAGTTCGCGTTGCGAATGTTTCACAAGAATGCTGGGTTGTGAACAAAACTTTCGCCCCAGGCGGGACTAGAACCCGCACCTCTCGCTTTCCGGGCAAGTGCGCTACCAGTTACGCTACCGGGGCACCATTTCATTCCAACTCAGCTTTTCATGGTATACGTACCATAGCTTTCAGCACTCACACGTATAACGTGTTATTAATTTGCACAGCAAAATTTTTGAACATACTGGACAGGATACTTTTGCATGATCCCAGGAGATCGTTCTGAGCTCTGAGGGCTCAATATTTGTGTTTAGTACAAATAAGTGAGTTCAAGAAGAAACATTAACTGTTCAGGAATGCTGACGCTTCACACAATATTTCTGAGAGAACATAACAAAATAGCCGGCGAAATACAAGAGCGGCGACCGGAATGGGATGATGAGAAGCTGTTCCAGGTACGATACAAATCTAAAATTCAACGGTCTGCCGAAAGAACCTGATTCTTCCGTGAGAAAGCAATTCTAGTAGTAGTGAAATGAAGGCCATGGTGCAGGGAAATTACCTCAATGACTGTGGACCATACGGTAGTGGTCTGACCAATCTTCTGGAAAGCGTTCGCTTAAGAAGAGTGGCGTCGAGTCACTTATGCCTTGCATATGGTGTCATTGTCGATTATCCAGGAGCTCTATTGCAAACAAGCCTTCGTCTCAAATTCGCTTATCATGGGTGGGAGCATGACTTACGTGGAGGATAATCAGTCAATCATGATGGATCATCGCGCGGGGGGTTTATATAGCAGGCCACATTGCAAGCGGCTCTGTGAAGGAGTGTAGATATGCAGCGCTCATGCGGAAGTGGTGTAGTGACAAGTGGCACGCTTACCACGCGAGCGGTCCGGGATCAAATCCTGGGTCGTGAGTCGCCCGGGCCAACCAAGCCTTCCATCCCTCCGGGGTCGGTTAATTGGTACCAGACTTGTCTGGGAGGATAAAAACACTGACTTGTACATCGGCTGGCCCCCGCAAGTCATTGTATAGGCCACATCGCATTCAAACGCCACTACGAATGTACAAATGGAAGTAGAATGCGTGCCGCATCCCAAAAAGGGATTGATCAACGGCAAATGCTTTATCCTTTATGCTTTTTTATTCGAAAGCATCACTCATCTCGGATATGAGTCATACACCACACGACTCCTGTTGGGCCCTTCCTTATGTATTCACAGTTTTCCGGAAAAGACACAGAGCATTAAAATCGAGCGATATCGAAAAGAAGTCCATGTTTTCGTCATATCATTTCTTCATCTGACGGCAAACCTTGAACGAGAAGAGCAGAAGAAACAATGCATAGACGTTGAGAGCGACTGATAGCGCTTGCACACCTCGGAAGATTCTGAGCCTTTCGTATGTGTAAAAGTGAAACTTTAGTGTGATGCATTAGTGCAGATTGGACTCGAAGCGAACTTTTCTCGAAATCTCTTATACGGCTCGTTCTCATTTCTTCTGTAAGCACCAGCGGTAGACTATTCGTTTCTGTCTTTCGCAATCGCCATCCATGGTTGTTGTAGAATTCGTCGGAGACGGCGATCTGAAGCATCGTTTCAGCTGCATTCGCAGCTGCTTTATGTGATTGACGTGCATCTCCCCATCTCTCCTCAGGTCTCCCTTAGGACAAAGAAAACCTACGGGGGCCCACGCGCGTTCTTGTTGTACGTTTCTTGGGAAGTGCCCACATGTTCAGTGAACCAACCAAACGAGTTTGTGAACCATGAGTAGAGGGAAGCGAAGGTTTTGAGCAGACTACCATGCAAGGATGTTTGAGAACGTGCACCTCCGTAGATTTCCTGTCGGTCAGAGGCTCGCTTCTATGAAACATCTTTCCTCGAGAAGTTGGACTTCTCACATGTGGAACAATTTTCGATATCTCAAAAATCGTTCTTTTTCAGGAGACCCGCCGGATCCTGATAGCAATCTTCCAACACATCACATACAATGAATACCTACCACTTGTGATTGGTTCACAACTATATGAAAGCAAAGCCCTCCGACCCCTCTCGACAGGCTTTTTCACAGGTCAGATCACTTTTGGATATATAGTATTTCTTTAGTGGGCAAGGAAATATGTATTCTGTGCAACTGCTCCAAAGCCATGAGGGTATGGGTTGGCTTTGAGAGTTGAGTCAAGAGGTAGGCACATACATAGCTACCAGCCATGACCTCTTCGCTTCCAGGTTACTCGCCATCTGAGCCGGCGTCAATTCGTTTGGAATTCAATGTAGCAGCTTTCCGTTTTGGACACACTACGGTAGAGCTCTCGAATTTTCTGAGTTTCCATCAATTCCATCAATTCATCAAAATTCAAACCCA
This sequence comes from Ostertagia ostertagi, assembly GCA_036418205.1. Taxonomy (NCBI): domain Eukaryota; kingdom Metazoa; phylum Nematoda; class Chromadorea; order Rhabditida; family Trichostrongylidae; genus Ostertagia; species Ostertagia ostertagi. The sequence goes on along the minus strand of MU883888.1, from coordinate 13,118 downwards.
TCAAAATCAACAATTCCATGTTGAGCCAAAAATAGGGGATTATATTCGTCTCGTTCTGATCCTCTAATCACAGTCATTCTACCTGGTCAGTACCACTCACAATTAGCTGATTTTCTAGGGGGCATTTCGCAAGCTCTCTGGATGCAATATCTTTGCTTTAAAGAGTGAATGATTGTCACTTAATAAATAAAGAAGTTGCCTTGAAAACATTCATTCGCAATTTCTTGTCCAGTCTAGAAGAGTTCAGAGTTGGTGCCATGTCTTTTCGAAATTCAAAAAATTCAAAAAACCATAAAATAGTAGGTACATAGCTGCGAAGAAGTGGAGGAGCCAGGCAATTTATGTAGCCTTCCTCAGGTACGCGCCGACATACCGCGTTTTTTCAAACAATGGAACCGCTAGTTGTGTGCTCCACTGAGCTTACCGCAGCACTTCAGCTACGCCGACGCCCACTATGAACACAAAGCTGGTGGAATAAATTCAATAAATCGAGCGCCATGTTGGTAATCTGATAACGAAATCCCAAGGCTGCCTGTAATTCCAGGTATTTCAGGCAGACTGTGGTGTCCGATGATGCGCGCCGGACTGCGCATGACGTCTCCAATGCGGAATCAGGCGTTGGCAGGTCGTGATGCACCCCTGGGAGGAATTGATCTTGCAGCCGTGAACATCCAAAGAGGTCGAGATGTCGGACTGAGGCCTTACATGGATTACGTCAGGTAGAGGTTGCTTTCGCTTCGTAATAATAGCCTTGGTTGGTTATGTATCGGAAATTCTGGCGTGCAAAATGCCATTTGCTTAGCATAGATATTTAACATACTTAGTGGATTGTGTAACTTGGGCACATTTTTTGGCGTTGAATATTGAATCATCGCTGATTGCGAAAGAAGATCATTAAATTTGTGCGTAGGGATTGTGTGAGCCCCCAGTGTTTCAATACTTAACATTCCCTTTCCGATTCAGGGCACTTCCTCGTCGCATTTCTGGAGCCGGCAGAAGCTACGAGAGCTTTAAGAACTCTTTATGGTAACATGGAAGATGTTGATTTGTACGCTGGCATTCTTACAGAACGTGCTGTGTCAGGAGGCATGGTCAGTGCCATCACAGCGTTAATTATCGAATAATGGTCGATAAGATAAGATAGCTACCGTCTTGTTTTCAGGTTGGACCGACTGCCGCAGAAATCATCGCTGATCAGTTCCGTAACTTGAAGGTCGCTGATAGATTTTACTACGAGAATCATGTGCAGGGAACGCAGGGATTCAACGAAGGTGGAATTTTTATCGTTTTTCTACTTCTACATATTAGGAACTGGTCAGCGAAATATTAATATGCTTATTTTCCAGAGCCCTTTCACTTCTGCTTTTGAGATCATTAGTTTCTATTCGTCTATGCCTTGCCTGTAATTGATGGCTGCGCAACCAGCGAAGCTTCCACCATCATGAAACTTTTTATGAAGTAAATGAGTTCGTGGCGCATTCCGAAGAAAAATGAAGTGGAAAGACCTTCAAACATCAGTTCGTGAGCGCATCGTTTCAGCTTTTAGGGCTAGGACTTAAAAGGATAGTGCTTATTTGCGGATGTTTTATGGACATTTCTCTAAATTCTAGCTGAACAGTGTGATGGTTCAAAGGGTTTAAAAGCACCGGTTACGTCTGTGTCCGGAACGGTTCCGAGTGAACGCTAGGGGTGCTTATTGGTACGCCAATGCTTAGAAAAACAGAAATTCGTCGAAGACGCAAAATCAACAGCCACGCAACCTTCTTGCGTGGCTGCTGATTTTCGCTCACGGACAAGCATGATTGGTGGCACCATGCCAATACATGCTCCAATCGAATGCTCTAGTTGTGCCGCTGCTGGCAACGCAGCTCGTCCAAATCACCAACTAAACTAGTGGGCGGAGCTTTTGGGGCGGAGTGCTTTCGAAGTCCTGCTCAGCAACCAGCGCACCTTTCGTCGTGAAAGCGCTACATCTCGTCTACTTGACAGCCAAGTTATTTTTTTTTGTGGTGCAATCGAAGGTAATTCGGGCGGAGCCAAAGGCGGGGCATGGAAAGAAGTCCGCTTGGGCGGCTACGTATCAGGCGACGCAATGAAAGAATCGGGTTAAAGCGTGCGATTTTGGAGAGTAGAGACAAATCGATCGAGAATAGGATGGAGTAGAAGTGTGAGATGTGAATGCAATAAGTCAAAAGGCCAGAAAGAGTTTCTAGTGAGGCACTCCAAGAACCAAGTGGAAGCATCCCCGTCGCCAGCATTTGTGACAGATGTGCGGCGGTACTTTGAACGCGTAGCAGCCCTTTCGGTTTTTCGAATTTTTTTTTTTTTACCAAAACAAATGCAATTTTTCTGTCCTTTCATTGTTATCGTGGATGATGGGTATCAAGCCAGTAAATTATGGCTAAAACTGAATCATGATTTCTCCCGTGAAGGATTCCGGCGGGTTTAACCACGAGTTGCCATATCCATGCTTCTATGCTTTTCGTATGCTCCTCTCCTTCAACAGCAGCTGTTTAATGCACCCCTAACTGTTCCTAGGATCTCAGAGAGCTTCCAGTAAAAAATACTGATAATGAAGCGAGTTTATCTGGGAGTAAATAGGTATTATAGTAGATTAGTGGCATCAAAATGGCTAAAACTGAGCAGTTTCGCATACACTGTGATCTAGCCCCTCCACTCTGGAGCGTAACATATTTTGTCATCATGCTTACTGTTTCAGGTGAGCTTGCCGAAATCCGAAAATGACTTGGGCCTCGACTAGTATGCTCGAACACGGAGGGAATGGTGTCGGTCAGAAGTAAAATTTTTGAGCTAAGGTGAGTTCATCGACTCTCAAGTTAATTATTGACTCTAATGGGAACCGTTTCAGCAGTCCTTTGGCGGCGTGTCATTCTCTTCCACACATCGATTTATCGCTGTTTATTTGACGAAAGCACAGCATCCTTCACAGACGGACTGTTCTAATAATATTGTATAATATAATATATTTATGTGCGATAAGTCATCATTGATGGAATCAAATCAATAAAATTTTCTGTTTTGCATAGAAGGAGGCATGGAAACGGCAACAGCTAAAAGGCAAGACTCACGGTTCCCTTCTGGCTTGAAGGATAGAAGTTATCACAGAGGTGGTTCTCCTGTGCATGGTCACTCAACAGAGACAACGGGGTTTGCACGTCACTTACAGTAGCTTCCAGAGCAGGGTGAATAACGGTCGAGGAAATCCTCGACAGGGGGTCGTATTTGCTCCGATGAGAGTTGGGAGGGGGTCGTAATCAAAAGGTTCATCAACGGACACAACGGTGCTGCTGCCACTTATTTGCTGTCATCATTAGTTTCACAAGTGTTGTAGTTAGCCTAATGCAAATAATATCTTACAACCTGTCTGGAATTAAAATTTAAATGGAAAGTGGTATGAAAAGGGTTTGAATTAAGGAGTAGTGATCAGACATCACTATGACCACAAGAGTTATCTAATTAGTTAATACTGGAAATATCTTTTGGTGTGATTAAGCAAGTCGTCACTAGGACAAAACACCTTCCCAATGACTCCGAGTGGGGTCACTGCATGGCGCATACAAGAACGGGAATGGATCCGCGCCAAGTGGCGTGTTCCCTACTACGGCGAGGGAGTAATAGAGTTTTCGAGTGGCTTCGAAAATTTCCTTGACATTTCCTCGACGCAGATTTCTCGCGAACTAGAAAGCGTTCGAAACAACTGGAGCACCTATCAGAAAGCGTAAATCTTCTACTTTACAACGCTTTCCTCCGATTTTCAAAGCATTGCCAATGAAGACAGCTACTGTCTTCCAAAGAGTGGGAACTCGCATGTAAATTTCAATTTCCTCGACAATTCCTCGACGTCTCCCACTCTCGAGAATAGGCGTGCTTAGAAAAACGCTCAGCACAATTTAGAAACTAGAAGTCTTGTGCATTCAAAAGCTGCCTTCACTTTCTGAAATGGTTATCAATGAAGAAAGTTATAGTCCTTTAAATAGGGGGTACATTTGACGATTTTTCCAACTAGCGCGCTCTAGGCACAGCGCGCGACGCGATCGCGGGTAGTTAGCGCCGCTATACTGGAGCGCGAGACTGTTCAACTGTGTAGGGGCAGTACCTCCTTCAATGTTCTACTTTCCGGCCAATGTGGCAAAGGTTAAATGTCTTTAAAGGAAAGAAAGGAGAACCTAATCTGAGCAGAATTGAATCTAGCATTTGGATCAAGCCGCATTTGCGTGGCAGCGGCGCTGCGTCCCTCTCGCACATCTGAAACTAGCATTTTTTGATATGAAACCGGATGTGCAGAGGACAAAAAGGGGTCGTATCAGAGTCCATGTTTTGGAGGGGGGTCGTAAAGAGGCGGTTATTTCCTCGACACGATTTTCACCCTGCCTTGGAGTTACCCATCCACGGCAGGCTGTCGTCTGGAGCCCTCCTTTCTGTCTCGCTCTCTCGCCTTGCACTTTCCTCTCTTCACTTAGTCACTCTACCTCAGCCTAGCCAGTCAGAAGTATCGATGAGCCCTACACCTGAGCGTTCTGAGCAGATTCCTCTCCTTTTCTCTACTACCGGCCCATTTCGCACCGATACGTTCGCATTCATGTGGAAGAACGGTTCCAGATTATGGCTGCTGGCATGCCTTCGAGCAACAGGCTCTAGACCAAAGTTGTGGGGTTGGGTAGCAGCGGTGATTAATGAAACCGCGGGAGGCGGGTTTTTGATGATTCCAGACAAAGAACCAAGCAAACGTTCGATAGGCTCAATGAGGACCCAGCTTGCCCCTTCGGAAAACGAGGTGGGCGTGTTAGGACGACTTTTCCCAACTCTTTTGCTCCATTATACCGGTAACCCGCGCGTATTTAACGTTCCGGCGAAATCCACGTTGCGTATCATTGTGCGCGAGGTCTAACAATAAGTTAAGTAGTACACCAATCAACCACCCACGGATCTCTTTCACTGAGGGTCCTCTCTCACTGAAAGATCTCGAGCCGGTTGGTGGCGAGGCTACGTGGCGCGACCCCAGGTGGCGGATAGGGGGTAAATCGCGGACCAAAAGCCACCATGTACTTGCCCTGAGACGCAGGTGGATTCAGGGGATGGACTCCCTGTTTCTGTAGCTGTGTTGATTCATACCAGCTGTCTCCACTCAGGCGCATCCATGCATGCTTGCGTGTGTGGTGCGCTCTGTGTGTGTGCGGTTGGTATCCTGCATGTCGGCACAGCCAAAAGCTTGCATTCAAGTGACTGGGAAGTACATGGGAGGCGATTCGGGGCCGCCTCCAAAAATAAGCCCCTTGTTCCGCTCCAGGATAGCGACGTCATCGGACTGACCGAGACGAGAAGGCACCGCCCGCTACACGCCGTTTTCGATACTGGAGAAGAACTGTTCCTTGGAACATGCGACAGCAGAGGCGTTGGCGGTGTGGGTGTCCTCGTCAACACGCACTTGGCCATAAACATCGATTCGTACGAAAGCCTTACGACCCGAATCGGACGTTTGAGATTGAGAAGATGTGGTTCAACTCCTGCTTTGACAATCTTCGTCGCCTACGCACCAACATCGAGCTACGACGAGGAGGAACACGAAGCATTTTATATGGAATTGGAGAAGTTCTACAAGGAAGATCATACCTTCTTCAAGGTCATCGTCGGCGACTTCAACGCCAAGATTGGCCCGAGAAGAACGGCTGAAGAACTTCACATCGGTACTCACGGAATGGATTGGAATGAGCAGGGCGAAAGACTGTCTGAGTTTATCATGTCGACCAACACCATCCATGGTAACTCACAGTTCCAGAAGCCCTCTCACCTTCGTTGGACTTGGGAGTCACCTGATGGACAGTTCCATAACGAGATAGACCACATCATCTTCAATCGAAGGTTTTGCCTGACCGACGTCGCTGTTGTTCCAAAGTTCTACACGGGATCGGACCATCGTCTCCTCCGCGCAAGATTCCACTTCTCGATGCGTGTTGAGAGAGCAGCAAAGTTCAGGAAGCGAAGCCCAGGACAGTCATCAACTGGGACCACTTCGCTTCCCTCGTCAGCTTATGGGAGGATTCCGTCATCGAAAACATCGACGAGGAGTACTATCGGCTCGTTGAACATCTTCACGATTGTGGCAAGAAGGCAGAGAGTTTGAAAGTCACCAAGGGACGTCTGTCTCCGGAAACTCTCGAACTGATACGCCAGCGTGGAGCCGCACGAGCTGCAGGCAATCACCGACTCACGTCCGAGCTTGCGAAGCTATGCAGAGAGGCGATAAAGGAAGATCTCAAGGAGCGAAGAGCAGCAGTATTAGCTGAAGCAGCAGAGGCTGGGAGGAGCATCCGCAATGCCCGCCGAAGCTTTGCCAGCTACAAGACCAAGATGACCTGCCTCCGACGTCCGGATGGAACAGTTACTGCATCCCGAAGGGCAATGGAGAAAGTCATCCACGACTTCTACTCGGATCTCTTCGATAGCCATGTCCATCTGCCTACTTATCAACCGCAAGAGGATGGATACGTTGTCCCCTCAGTTCTCTCTTCCGAAGTCCGACACGCCATCAAGTCGGTGAAGAATTGTACAGCGCCCGGTCTCGACAGGGTTAAACCGGAACATCTGAAGAACGCACCGCCAGTTATCATCAGAACTCTGGCTCGACTCTTCACGCGCTACCTGTCGGAATGCAAGGTACCCACTCCGTGGAAAACCAGCAGGACCGTGTTGCTGTACAAGAAGGGAGACTTGGACGACATTGGCAACTATCGCCCAATCTGCCTGCTGTCTGTAATCTACAAGCTATTCACTCGAGTCATCCTTAACAGGATCGGCAGAATACTAGATGAAGGACAGCCATGCGAGCAAGCAGGGTTCCGAAGAGGGTTCAGCACGATCGACCATATCCACACGGTTACGAGACTCATTGAAGTTTCACGGAGTACAAGATGCCGCTTTGTCTCACGTTCATCGACTTGAAGAAGGCCTTCGACTCTGTGGAGACAGAAGCGGTCATCGAAGCCTTGGGCAACCAGGGCGTCCCTACTCAGTACATCAAGATTCTTCGTGAGCTCTACAGCAACTTTACGACCAGGATCTCACCATTCTACAAGGAGGTCATCATCGACGTCAAGAGAGGGGTCCGACAGGGCGACACCATCTCGCCCAAACTCTTCAGCGCCGCTCTCGAGAACGTCATGCGTCAACTGGAATGGGAAGACATGGGAGTGAAGGTCGACGGCCGGCAACTACACCACCTTCGTTTTGCTGACGACATCGTTCTTATAACGCCGAACATCGAGCAAGCGGAGCGAATGCTGGCTGATTTCGACTGCGCCTGTGGTAAGGTTGGTCTACAGCTGAACCTAACGAAGACGATGTTTATGAGAAACGGATTGGTTCCTGATGCCCCATTCACGCTCAACGGAACGAACATCACCGAATGCTCCAGCTACGTGTACCTAGGTCGGGAAATCAATATGATGAACGATCTAGCTCCAGAGCTGAGCAGGAGGAAACGAGCGGCTTGGGGAGCGTACAAGAACATCGAGGGAGTAGTGAAGAAGACGAAGAACATCCGGCTCCGTGCCCACCTCTTCGATTCCGCTGTCCTTCCTGCCCTAACCTACGCCTCAGAGACTTGGACTCTGCGCAGGCAGGACGAGCATGCGGTCAGCGTTATCCAACGCGCTGTCGAGAGGACGATGCTAGGAGTAACCCTATACACGCAAGTGCAGAGGGGAATCCGGAGTTCGAACTACGCCAACGATCGAAGATCAGGGACGCTGCCGTTTTCGCCAAGGAATCGAAGATAAGGTGGGCCGGACACGTCATGCGATTTTGCGATGACCGTTGGACCAGAGCGGTTACCGACTGGATCCCTCGGGACGTCAAACGAACACCTGGACGACCGCCGGCCCGATGGTCAGACTTCTTCACGAAAGGAATGATGGACTTCGTGTCCCTCGAGCAAGGAGGATCCACTGGACCACCCTAGCACGCGACAGGGACGAATGGAGACGTTGCTGGCGCCCGCTCGAGCAAATCGACGATCAACGGGACGACAGGTGATACAGGTGATACAGTGATTTTGTATAGACCCAAGTCCATAACTGTGCACACTTACAAGCCAGTCACAAACAACTCAAGGGCTGCTCCACCCGAAGTATAGATTGTTGTACACGTCCTCATCTGGGGCTGTTGCTTTAAAGGAATCTTGCGCGGAAAAATCATGATTCTATTTCAGCCATAAATCACTGGCTTGAGACTCATTATCCACGATAATAGTGAAAAGAACTGAAGTATTGCTTTCGTTTTGATTAGAAATTCGAAAACTCGAAAAGGCTGCTACGCGTTCGAAATGCTGGCGACGGGGATGCTCAAACTTGGTTCTTGGAGTGCATTCACTAGAAGCTCTTTCTGGCCTTCTGCTTCGTTGCATTCACATCTTACACTTCTACTCCATCCTATTCCATCGATCGATTTGTCTCCACTCTCCGAAATCGCGCGCTTTAACCCGTCGCCTGGTACGTAGCCGGCCAAACGCCGTCTTCTTTCCATGCCTCGCCTGGCTCTGCCTCCTGGTCCTTCGATGGTCCATAACGTGTAGTTTTTGTACGTTTGTTTCTCTTCAGAAACCGAATCTTCATGCGTGAAACTTTGTGTGCTATTTCCAGTGATCACAACTGACATATTCATGTTAGGAAAGAGTGCAAGAATTTTCCGCGCAAGATTCCTTTAAAGGCCAGCGATTCCGATAAGAGGGGGAGCGCAATCGAAATTTTACCTCCACATGAGTTCAATTAATTGGCTGCCAGGGAAAGCGAGTGTAGCGCCTTCACGACGCAAGTTTCGCTGGTTGCTGAGCAGGACTTCGAAAAGCAATTGCTCCCCCAAAAGCGATCCGCCCACTGGTTTAGTTGGTGATTTGGACGAGCTGCGTTGCCAGCAGCGGCACAACTAAAGCAACTCGACTGTAGCATGGATTGGCATGCTGTCACCAAACGCGTTGCGCTGAACTCGTTCATACGTCCGCTTTCTGAGCTGTTACCTGTTCATGAGTGAAAATTTACGGTCAAAAAAGGGGTCCCGCTTTTCGGGTTTTCTCGACGGATTTTCTCCGATTTTTTCGCATTAACTGGCGGTTAACTGCGCACTTACAGTCTCCTTAAAAAACCCTTCTTGAATCGATCGTAATCACTGCCTTTAAGGCCGAAAGTTGCTTTTGCATGAAATATCACAGCTCCGGTAACATAATAATTCCACGAAATATGTAACTTAAATAGAAGGAACTCAGTGTTGCAGGTGTAGCCGAATACTGACCCGGATATCTGACCGAGATACGGTTCGAACTCAAAGGACGCAGAGTATTAAATAGATTTATCGACAAAAACCAAAACACGAATCAATAAAATAATAACGAGGCACAGACAAAAGAAAATACGAAGAGATCGATCGGGAGTCTCTGCTGGGATTGGGAGCTGCGATTAGAGCCCAATTGCTTAGCTAGCCGTCACCGGATCGTCCAGGGATCTCGTCGAAAGTCGTACGGGCGTGGAAAGGAGGGATCTCCCAAATTGGCTACGCGGCAAAGTGCACCTCTTACTTTACCGAGCCACTGAACTAGCCACTTAGGCAACTAACAGTGCGCCACTAGGCGTATCCTTATGAATCTGCCACAAAGGCAATAACGCTTCGCCACTGAGGCGTATACAGGGGAATCTGCCACGAAAGCGAACAACGGGAAGCCACTAAGGCAATATGGCCACTAAGGCGTATACGGGTCGATCAAAGCTGGCACCTAGCGATGTGCCACGACGAATACTAACGCGTAGAGAAAAAAACCAGTACAACTAACTCAAGGCTCCCCCTTTTATTGCAGGGGACTCCCGCGCGATCTCCATTGATTGGTGACCAGCCACGGTCACTGGTATGCTCTCCTTTTTAATGGAGGCCTTTCTGGTGTATTGGCCCTTGTGCCCCAACATGCCCCCCCCTGGTGGGAGTCGGTGCCCTCAGCGATCGTTCTAACAGTTGCGGCAACTTGAGCTGCGGCACCCTTTTGCAGATAAGTTCATAGAGTTGTTTTGCTGCCGCGACTCCTGAGTACACTCGATAAAATTGTGCCGATGCTTTCGGGCAGCCTGCTTCTAAAAACAATTTCGTCAGTTAACACAAATTGCTCGCAGTTGTCACTAACTGTTCGGGTCCTGCAAATTCTTCCAGCGTTTTATGAATAGTTTTCCAAAGTTTTGACATGGCCATCCATTTTGTCATATTTTCCGCCGAGACGGGGCGTCACGCGGTGACAATTGCGCACCGCCTTCTTCAGCTGCCTTCTTTGCCAAACTTTATGATGTCCACCATAGGTTCGCTGCCTCTATCGGTAGAACCATGATCCACGTGCCACAAGCCTCCTAACTGACCAATGAATCTCGTAACATTGCAAAAGTTGTTGTCACTTTCGTGATAAAGTCAGCACGAGGTCCATCTCTTTCCATGAAGAGAGCGGATTCCGGGGCTGCGAAGCCCACCGGGCCTTCCTTCTTCTTCCTTTGGGTACGATTCTCCTTTTTCAATTCGTCTTTGAGCTTTTCAAAGGCGACTTTGTAGAAATCTAGAACACAATTGTCCTCCACTGCCGGATGTTTGCTGATAGTCCTATTCACGCACACGAACTCAGTCCAGTCCGTACATACATCATACGCCAACTTGAGTACGTGATGAAGGGCCTCCGAGTCAAGTATAACTGCCCGATCCTTGTGCAAGCGTATTTTTTCTGCCACTCCCATATCGGTCCTTATGAACAATGACGCCACTTTCCATGCGCATACGCGCCCGAACGCCCCCTGCTTTGCGTATGGCCCGGGAAACTGATCGCGACATGTCACCTAAGCGGCTCTACGCCTGGGTTTTCGGCTTTTTTCCCTCTACCTGTTGTCCATCCTGGTCTCGGGGAATACACTTGTGGGACTATCTATAAACATGATCGATGCACTTTCTTACAGGTTCACTATTCCTCCTATATCTAGTCACCAGGGGCTGAATTTTGGCTTACTTCTATGACTCTGAAAGGCCCTGCCCATTCACACACTAATTTTGGGTGGGCGTTTCGTGCTCTCTCATTCGGTGATAACACGATTAGACACGATCCCCCAGCCTCAGGAACGGACTATTTTCTCACCTTATGGGCTCTTTGTCGTAAGCTTCTTTCAGTTTGTTCTCTCTATTCTGGTTATAATTTCCTTTCTTTACTCTCCATGAAACCTCTGCTCGCTATGCAAAATTTCTGCGCACTATATCGTCAAGCTTTTGTCATAGAGTGAATACCACGATCACCTTTTTCCGTTCAGGAATGAGTTTCGACGGAAAAAGAGAGTCCACACGTGAACAACAAAAGTATGGGACTATTTCCCCGGGTCGCACTGTGCGGGGTCCATATTATATGCCATCATGCAAAATGGCAGTCTGGAGTCCTATGTCTGTCGGTATCACCGTGCTCGTCCAGAGCATGGCGTCCCATTCAATCTCTCCGTCAACCCGTTCTCTCTAGGGTTGTACCCCTTAGTAGTCACATGCGTTATCTTCGTGATTCGTGTAATTTCCTCCATTATTTTATTCACAAACTCGCGCCTCTGTCCGACAGAATTACTTGAGGCCATCGGACATCCTTCTGCGATCCACCTTATGAAGACTGTTTTGGCGATAGTCTCTACCGATTTATCACCCACTGGGTACGCTGCGGCATACTTGGAAAAATGATCGATCACAGTGACTGCGTACCTGTTCCCGTTTTTCGTGGGCCCAAGCTCCAGTACGTCCACACCTATGATTTCATATGGTTTTGATGTCACAATCGGTTTCAGCGGCGGGGTCATTACCTCTCTCGGATTATGGACAAAGCACTGGCACTCATTTGTCCACTTAAAGATGTCCTGCGCCATTCCCGGCCAGAACACTTCCTTTTTCAACCTGTTCAACACTTTCGGAGCGCTAAAGTGGCCAGCGAAAACTCCATCATGTGCCTCCTGGAAGACCTTGTACCTATATGCCTTCGGCACCACGTAAACTGCTCTACCACCGTCTCCATACATTTTTAACTCTCCTTCTTCCAAGCAAAAGTCCGCTACTCTCAACGGTCGTTTTTCCCCTGTCAGCCGGACTATCTCCTCCCACTTTTCTTCTTCTACTAGACGCACCAGTTCGCCTAACTGTGCATCTTCTCTCAGTTCCTTTAGCCACTTCGTGTCATTCTTAGCCAGCTACTACATTTACCACTGCTTCGTTCCATCCCCCCAGGGAGTCTGACGCTGCTGATGTCGCTATCCCTCTGCTAAGGGCATCGGCGACAACGTTGGCCTTACCCTTGACGTACTGAATTTCTAAGTTATATCTCTGCAACTCTAGAGACCATCTCAGTACACGGGTCGATACATTGCTTCGTCTGAATAGGGCTGTCAATGGTTGATGATCTGTCATGACCACTACCGGCAATCCATAGATGAACATGTGAAACCTACGGACCGCGAAGACGACCGCTAACGCCTCCAAATCTGTCACGTGGTATCTGCGCTCAGCTTTGCTGAGGCTCTTTGACGCGAAAAAAATCGGATGGATTGCTTGTCACTCCCTCCTGGGATAACACCGCGCCTAGTCCGTACATGGAGGCATCTGTACATATCAAAAAGGGTCTACTACCATTTCGAGCGGCCTCCACATCTGGTTGGTTTAGCACCGGAGCCGAACTGATCATATCCTTTACTTTTTCGAATGCTTCTTGATGCTCCTTTTGCCATGACCACCTAGTCTTCGGTGACGTCAAACTGAACAGAGATCCTGCTTGCTTGGAAAAACCTAAGCAGAACTTCCTGTAGAAGGAGGCCATCCCTAAGAAAGTTCGCAGTTCTTTACTAGTCTTTGGCGTGGGGTAATTTCTGATGGCAGCGATTTTTTCCGGATCCATGTGAACTCCTTGTCCGTCGACAACATGTCCCAAAAAGGTAACTTTACGCCTGAGAAGATAACACTTCTGTGCTTTCAAACGTAAGCCTGGTGCCTTTCAACCATTCGAACACCTCTCCTAGAAGCTCAAAATGACGCTCCTTCGACGATGTGCATACCATTATATCACTGATATG
>MU883883.1:0-13175 GCA_036418205.1 Ostertagia ostertagi | reverse complement strand
TGGGCTGTGTCGACCGGTTTTAGAATCAAAGACTTAAGAAATAGCCACGATGGTGAGGGTGATGGTCGGGGAGGAGAGTACATAGGAGAGTCGTAATAGGGGAGCCTGAAAAGGCTGACAGTGGTGGGTCGCATCGATATCTCCCCTAAAGGGGGTCACAAATTTTTTGGAAGTGCGAACGCGACGGTTGACTCCGTTTGGAAGGAGGAAGGGCAGAAAACCGTAAAGTGGTATCATGTAGTCCCACAACACGCGTGGACACATCAAACATCTAGCTCATCCCTGGCCAATTTGATGTGGAGTGTAGCTCTGCAATTTTCAGTTTAGACTTTTTACTTGTTTCATTAAGCATCAATTCAGCAACTTCACTTCATAAAGCAGCAAAAATGAAAATGAATTAATGAAAACTCATCATTGAAAAGCGGGATGGATGACATTAGTTTTTGCCATCAATATCGAGAACGAACCATCTGCATCCGCTCGCTCCAACAGCATTCCTGTTTATAGTTCGATATTACACTTATAGCTTGTGGTACGGACGCAGGTTCAGTGGCAAAACAACACGCATGAGCTCTCCCTTATAATCACAGCTTCCTACTTTGCAATTCGTGCTGATAAAGAGGTTTTCAGAGAACAGCCACACCTTTTTACATTCCACTATTCCAATATCATTACCGAGGACGATTTCAGCAGCAAAAAAATGTGTGGTGTTTTCGTAAAAATTCGATGGACCAGGAGGACTGTTACGCGTTTGAATTCCCGTCCAGCAGTCACGAATGTTGATGGGGAACGATCCCACTTGGCTCTTGGAGTGTCTTCTCTAGAAACTATTTCGACCATTCCGCCTGAGGAAATAACATCTTTTCTTCTACATCCTATTCTACGGGTCGCTTTGTCTCATTTCCGAATTCGAACACTTTCAACCCGATTCTTCCAACGCCTCGCCTGTACATGGCCGCTCTAATCACAACGACACACTTCCATCCATGCGTTCCCCTGTCTCCGCCCGAGCTACCTTCGATTGTCCATAGAGTGTGGTTTTCGTAAGTTTGTTTCTCTTCGGAAACGAATCTTCATGCGTGAAACTTTGTATGTTGTCTCTAGTGATCACAACTGACATATTCATGTTGAGAAAGAATGCAAGAATTTTCCGCGAAGATTCCTTTAAAGGACGAATTTACGATGGAAAAGCAACCCATTCAAATTGAGGTAGAGATGGTGAGTGGTACACGAAAGAAAGAAGAAACCATGAGAAACGGCCCAGAACCCGAGAAATGGGACCCCTTCCTTGCCCGTTGATTTGAGCATTGATGCGACTCTCATCGCTGTGCCCTCTTCAACACTACGCTCTCTCAGCTATCTAATCACTCGCCACGTATTGAACTACGGCGAGTGATCAGATGATCGGTGGGCGGAGATCGCCGAACTCGCCAACTTTGAGCCATGCTAGATCGCCAGAGGTCAAATCTTTCGATGCCGATTGCGTGTCTGTCCGCACCCTCAAGAGATTCACCGCTCTCCCCACTAGGCGATTTCTCCCTTCTTCGACCTTCGTTCTTTCCGTGCAATCCTCCTTTAAGCATCATCCCTAATCAAACTGTTGGACTCAAAATTGTCTATAATGGAGTTGTGGATGACTAGATGACTGAAAATGAAAAAGAAGTCAGTGAAACCGCCGATGAAGCCATTAACGAGTATCCCCTCACTTCCTCCTCGAATAAGGAAGTGACGGGGCCGGACGAGCTGCACGGACTCGCTGCTCCATGACTCCACTAACCTCATATGAGTCAGCCGCTAAGTCGTAGTTCACGTTGCTTGTCACAGGATTTGATCTAGTTATCTCGTCCTTAAGTTAAGCACTGTTCACGTAGGTTGATAAGCCTAGCGGCCATTGACGGCGCGGCTGGAACTTTTGGAAGGCGCGACACACCGGCCATAGTCCATGAACTACTTCCCCAATTCTTCGACACGACTACGCCTAGCATTGGTTTTCTTAAATTGTTTCGGCACAGGTTCTTAGTCTTTCTAAGTATTGTGTTTATTCGAACTTTGGCCCTGAAATTAAGCTCGCCATGAGAAAGATGTTTGTTCTGCATTGTTATTACTTATTAAGAAATCAACCATTTGAAATTGATTTCTCGACCATAAACTAAGAAACAAGGAAGTCATGGAAATTGCCGCAGCTTCGTAGTTTTTTGATCACGTCGGGAAAATTCCAGATTTCTTAGTAATGTCGAAATAGTTTATCTTGTTGCACAGACATTTGTAATTATGTCATGTTTTTTTTTTTTGGCAATTAATAACCGATATATGTATGTCAACCATTTTGGAACTAATTGCAATTACCTAGCAGGTTACTGAGACAAGCACGATTCATTCATTGTTGCCCTTGTACACAGATGTCTGAGGTGGGTATGAAGCGAAATTCTGAACGAAAGGTCTTCTGAAGGTCGTTAGCAATGAGAAGTAGAAAAATGTACGGTGTGGCCGGTAATTGTAGCCTTGATTTGGTGGTGGCATTTGCACCACAGAAACGAAGGTGGAAGTGGGAAAGAATCGAATTCAAAGAAAATTAAAAAAGGGGGAAAATACATGGAATTTTTCAAAGCACCTAAAGTGCTTAGTACAAAAGTCGCACGCGGCTTCTCAGATTTTCGGATCAAATGGCTGTAACAAAACAAAACTGCCATCATAAGAACAAGCTTCGCTTATGGTTTAATGCTGGATCGCGCGACAAAGCTTCTGATCATAGCATTCTCCGAGGGCACTCCTGAATTGACTGAAAGCAGTAACAGTCACTTTCTTTGAATCTAGAGATCCATTTGAGAGAAAACTTGAAAATATTTTCTCATTTTCAGCTGTTATCGTACGGTTTCTCCCTGTGATGAGTGAGATCTCATCAATATATAGTAGGGGAAATATAACAATTTGTACCGCTCGTAAGATTTGGTTTCTAGTTTACAAATTAACGTCTAGTCAATGCCGTGATTAGTGGGATCTCGGCAAATAAAGTCCGCAGTCTATTCTAGACCCTGCTGTACGACGATTATGACTCAACGCCTGAATCAGCGTGAGGCTTAGCTCTCTATAGAATGAAAAGCGCAGAGATCCATCCTGCCAAGTGGAAATGACGATACCATCCAATCACCACCCACCTTTCTTCTATTTTTATTATTTAAGCCCTAAGCAGTTGATCCTCTTCAGAGAACTAGATCTAGGATTTAACTAAGTCAGAGTTTCTCAACGTTTCAACATTTTTCTTCGTTGGACCATCGTTAATCGTTGATCATGCTCGGCAACGGTTATCATTCTAAAAGGTGAAGCTATATCTAGTTATCCAGGGGTGCTTATTCGTTTAGCATAGCACCTTTCGTGCTCTCACAACTTTGGTGGGCTACCCAGTGCACCATTATTTATATGGTTGAGCCGAAACAGCGGGTTCCGTAGCGCTGTCTTCCTAATGATCTCGCTGCATGGCTACATCCCAATCTGTAATAAGGGCCCAACTGAACTACGTCGATGGCCGCGATACACGAGTCCACCGAGCGGCAAAAGAGGACGAGTGTCCGAGTCCTTTTCAAGAGCGAGTTAAACGTCTGCTATCAAAAAGATTCGGGGGTGTTCCTTGTTGAGTGACGTAGAGATGACTGAATAACAAACAGTTGAATGCCTACGAAAACTATATAATAAGAGAGTTGGTGTTCGAGTCCGCCTTGGTCGCTCTTTGAAAGTCACGACAATCTGCCGCTCTCGGCACACTTCGCCGATGTTTTGGAGGTGGAGCAAAATGGCGGCTCCGTCTTGAGGACGAGGTGAGGAGGCTCGAACTTTTTCACGCGAACTTTGATGCGGCTTAACTGTCCGCCCATACTCCTGCTTCAAACCTGAGCCGATCTCCCACCACGAGGATGTGATCTCACTGGCTTCGCTATGGTCCGATTCGCTTCGGAGGTTTAATTCAACTGACTCAGAAAGTGTTATAATCTCGACGCTTTTGATATTCTGATCGGACTCCATCAGGAAGGCCTTGAGATAATGTATCCCTTGAATTCTTTGAACAAGAAGACTCTGCTGGGTGATTATGGCGATTGAGAGGACTTATAGGTGTTCACAGAGCATATTGACCCGCAGATAAGGCGGTTCGGAGGAAGAGAGACGCCATTGATCAAGTTATATGTGAGAGCCGAGGCTCAACATCAACCTCAAAATGTAAGGGAAGCCTGATTGCATTTCAAGCCAATCTGCTCGCGGAGGGAGAGAGAAGGCATAGCCTTGTTATCGCTGGAATCTTCTGTAGTTATTAGCATATAGTTGGCCATTGGCCGCATAAGGAAGAGTTATTCATGAGGATCCTTACAGGTTTACTATTAAAACCTGCAGTATAGCATAACAAGACATATCTTCCTTGATACTACCCCAGTACTTTTTTGCTGGACCTGCGACGTTGCGCATCGAGATCTCAATCAATCACCTTTACCCCTTGAGTTTCTAACGACTTCCTTGTGTGAAACTTATGTCGCAAGCCAGTGTTTACGCTGCCCCTGGAATCCAGGAAGCAATTAAATGTTTGAAAGCTCATAGATTTAGCCCTTCCCTTTAAGCTTCAACAACTATATCAAGTACGGTACTAAGTGCGAGTGACCCTTGAATAACACAGACACTTCGAGTCCCTCTATGTCCGATGTGCGCGACTGTTATGCCGAAGACGACCCTCAAAAGGCTTCTGTTTTGTCGAAGACACCAGCCGTTGGCGAGCCGAAATAGCATGTATACATTCCATGAAGGGAACTCTTTTGCCCACTGTGATCCTTGCTGTTCTAAAAATACTTTACATATACCGTATTTGGTATACTGTATATTTTATTTTCACGAGATACTTGTCGGAGCAGTGCGAATAGAGGGAAAGGGCACTGCGACGAGCTAAGAATTCCGGCATTGTCCTCGTTTGCAAGTTTCATCCATGTCTTCCTTTTCCTACATTCGTATATTCCCTTACGATCCCTTTAAAGATCTCTTCACGATCTCTAAATGGAGCTGCACTCTACGGAACTCCCCGTTTCCTACCTAGCTTCTCTTTTTACTTCTCTTTCGCTCCTCTGGTGCCGCTCGGAGAGTTTCTATTACTAGCCGACTTCATAAGCAAAGACCAGGTTTATTTATGGGCTATACCCAATAACCCTAAAGCAACTATTCATCGAGAGTTTCAGCAAAATAGTTAGCACTTGAATTGGTTGTGTAAACTTCTGAGCGCCTCCTGCTGGTTTTCAGAGCCCTCCTTGTGTTGAACATTGTTGTTCTTGAAGGCTTCATATGTTTTCGCAAACTCCTGATTATGGCCTTCTTTTCGTGCCAACCCAAACGTTCCATTGGATATCTTAGTTCATCGTTCTGTCCTATCACTTGCGTCTATGCAGCTGTTTATTTGTCTACCAGTTTTGCTCCGCCCGCTATCGCGCGCATCACACGGCAGGCTTTAGTGAAACTGAAAGACCCATGGAATATCAGCATGAGGCCCTCCATTAGCCACCTCACTATTGAATGTGTTAGACTTTTCCCAGTTTCGCTGAAGTCCATCGAGAATACGCGTGATAACGTCTGGAGCTGAACTGGCATATTTTCTCACAACTGTAAACATCCACCATTCTTCCTGAATTCAGATAATTTAGCGGTGAATCTTTTGCTGTCAGTTTCGAAAGGAGAATGAAATATGCCTGTTTACATAAGTGAAGAGCTAAGGCTTATCATTTATTTACATTCACCATTATTTAGAACCCCGAAAGGATTAGCGGTTTAATGAGTTTGGGCTTTCTTGATAGGAATGAAAGTTATCATTTGCTGAAGACTTGATTGAGTTCATGCAATAGACTGCTATTAAGTAGGCAGGTCATACAATGATACAGTGTGCACGTACCACTACAAATACAATTTGTAAGTAGGGAAGCTCTAGTGTCAGCGCAAGCCTCGTAACGGAATCGACTTCTGCGTCTGACACGCCTTATCAGCCCTTATCAGTTGTAACCACTTTCAATCACCCACCAACAATGTCCCCGTCCCACCCCACATAACACCTGTGAGCATGGTTGCTCTGGTGTCAATGCGAGCCAGGTAACGGAATCGACGACTTTTGCGTTCTGACGCCCCTTATCAGCCCTTATCAGTTGTAACCACTTTCAATCACCCACCAACAATGTCCCCGTCCCACCCCACATAACACCTGTGAGCATGGTTGCTCTGGTGTCAATGCGAGCCAGGTAACGGAATCGACGACTTTTGCGTTCTGACGCCCCTTATCAGCCCTTATCAGTTGTAACCACTTTCAATCACCCACCAACAATGTCCCCGTCCCACCCCACATAACACCTGTGAGCATGGTTGCTCTGGTGTCAATGCGAGCCAGGTAACGGAATCGACGACTTTTGCGTTCTGACGCCCCTTATCAGCCCTTATCAGTTGTAACCACTTTCAATCACCCACCAACAATGTCCCCGTCCCACCCCACATAACACCTGTGAGCATGGTTGCTCTGGTGTCAATGCGAGCCAGGTAACGGAATCGACGACTTTTGCGTTCTGACGCCCCTTATCAGCCCTTATCAGTTGCTATCGCTTCCATTCATGTACCACCATTGTCCCGGGACCACCCTACATAACACTTGTAAGTATAGACGCTCTAGTACCAATATGAACGACAAAACGAAATTGGCGATGCTCGCTTTCTAGCCCCTCTTATCAGCTATTATCAGTCGTTATCAGTTCCTATCACGTACCACTTGTGTCCCCATCCCACCCCCTATAACATATGTAAGAACCATGGCGCTATCGTTGCTGTGACCGAGCTACGAATTTCGTGACAAACACACACACACACACACACACACAGACATACTTAGCGAATTATATATAGTAGGATTTTCTGGCTATAACAAACTGGGATTCATTATACGAAGTTGGCCAGGACGGAGCATGGGAAAGGTCAACTTGTTAGGCTCGATCGCGTACCTTTTGGCAGACTCTACATGGATACTACACAATCTTGGTATTCCGGCAACGTCTCCTTCTCAAAATAATCTTTCATTGCAAAAAAGTGGTGAACGGTGACAAATGAATTTGCTCCCCCAACTTCCCATCTCGCGTATTTTGGGCTGGATTTTATCAGACTTTCCCTCTTCGCTCATCATTAACCAAAACTGGATTCATGTCCTGTGGTGGTTAGATTATCGTTCCCTCTGCAGTTGAATTCAGGTGCCCGCTTACCAGGAAGGTCTTTCAGGGCGTGACAAGCTTTTTGAAAACGGTCTTTTGCATGATATAGGGGCAGATGCGGGGACCACAGAACCATGGTTAATTTTTCCTGAAACGGCCCTCTGAATACCAGAAAAGGGGGTCCCTAGTTCGATTCCTCGTGGTGACAAATTTTTGCATTTCGAGTTGACGTTCCAAAATTCGCGCAAAATGGAGTTAGCATGAATAATTAGTACCATATTCATGATTAGGACCGTCAGTCCTTACAAAAGACTTTGACTTAAAAATTGGTGTAAGAGGTGTGACACCAAGCAGCCCCACTGTGGTGTCACACCTTTTTCACCAGTTTTTTAATCAAAGTCTATTTGTAAGGGTTACTGACGGTCCTAATCATGAATATGGTACTAATTATTCATGCTAACTCCATTTTGCGCGAATTTTGGAACGTCAACTCGAAATGCAAAAATTTGTCACCACGAGGAATCGAACTAGGGACCCCTTTTCTGTATTCAGAGCCGTTCAGGAAAAATTAACCATGGTTCTGTGGTTCCCGCATGTGCCCCTATATCATGCAAAAGACCGTTTTCAAAAAGCTTGGCACGCCCTGAAAGGTGCAGACGTTGTCACCCTCCTCAGGGTCGGGAATATGACGGCTCACCAGCAGCAAATGTTTTCACTCCTTGCTGGGGTCTGTCACACAAAACAATGAATCTTTGAATTTTGGTATTAATGGTGTCAGAATGTAGAATTTGTGGGTCGTAAACACAAAACAATGGCGCGCTCGCGGCTCACTATACATACATTATTCGTTTCGGCACACGCTACGCATTCCACGATTTACATGGTTTTAGTAGAACAGAATGAGCAGCTGGCCCTAACAAAGTTTTGAGGGACCCGCCAGGGAAGAGCTACGTGTAGTAACAGTTGTGGTCAAAAGTCTGCGCCGGAACGATTTGTTCGTGCTTTGTTTTTCCTTGCCTTACCAGTCCCTCCAAATTTGGATATGTTGTGCCTTCTAGTTCTTTGGAATCTCTGAGTTCTAAGCACTTCTGAAGAAAATATATTTATTTACCCTTAAAGCACTATTTTGCTTTAGAAAGTGCAACGCCATCAAAACCGCTTCAGCCAACTCCTTCGAGCCACTGTAGACTTAATGATTCTGGTATCCGATTCGCTTAGCTCGAAGATATTGTAGATTCTCTTGGCATGGAATGACGTTCCGATCCGAGCTCAAGTTATGTACATGTAAATATATGTGTGCTAGCAGCACGAAAAGTCACCGTTCCACCTGCACAAAATGGCTGTATAACGCGGGAATCGCTAAAATGCCCTCACATTTCTACAGTATGCTTGAGTATGTTACTCTAGAGGCGAAACAGAATCGCATCTAGAGTAAACTCAACAAAGCCTTCGGCAATTTGATGAGCTTTTTCTCGAAACGGGCGAATCTTGAGGGAAAGGGGTCCAAAGAACATCGTGAAGTATCGACGGGCAAACTTCTGCAAAGCTTCTGCAAATAATGTGAAAAGAGCTCACGGGTCCAGTTTCAGGCTATAATTGATTGCCATATGGCGTAACTATAAGTGTGTAACTCAGAATTACACCTTGCTATATGATTACCTTCGTGAGCATTATGTTTGTGGACTCTCCTAAAGTAGGAGTCATCGATGGGACATGGTTTTGGAATCCAGTCCCATTTCTTAAACTAGTCGAACAAATTGCTGCTAATTTTAGTTTAGGAATTTGTTTTTCATCAGAACTCCTGCTGCTTACTAAGCGAGGAGACGTCTGAATGTTGGAATGCTTTGGAAGCTTTGAAGCGAGGTTTTCTCAGCTGCAGTCCAATTCTTGTAAACTCCGAGGGTTTCAACCTTCAGTGCTCAGTAAGGCTTGACTCCTGGACCGATCTTAACGCGAATGAGTTTACTGGATCAATCGCAGAATAGTCAAATTTTTATTACACAGAGCGTACAGACAGAGCGCTAGCGACGATAAATGTAGAGATGGTCAGCGCACAGCAACAACAACAAGCAGAGGTTGTGGTGCCTGATGTCTCGCTCCTGTTATGGTTTATTGGATCCAGCTGGCGTCTTCGATTAGCACCTTCTGATGCCTTAATGAACTCTTTTTCTCAGACTCTCCAGCCGCTTCAGAAAAGATGGGGCTTTTCAGAAGCTAATCCAGTTCCTCTCCATTCTCTCTTGTAAGTAAAGCTGAACCTGCTTACATTATAATACTGTTTGTATCCGAAATTATAGCTCGTTTCTGCATGCCGCGGATGATGGCCTTCGATGAGAAATTTCTATAAACAGTTAGTTACATTGGAAGGGTAGTTTAACAAGCTGCAATATATTCAACAATAAGCAGCTTTCTACACATTCTTTCACAAGGGCGATAAAGTGTCTTATCTAGTATTAGATGTCAATCACGCTTTCTTGGATGAACAGTGATCCTAAATTATTATGGCAACACTATTGCCATTTTAAAGCACAAACGGCCTTTCGAAAGGAAAACTACAGATTTAAGTTCTATTGAAATTTGAATCACTTGTGGGTTCCTCATCAGTCAAAGGCTTGGATGTGCAGACAGATCACTACAACAGGAATATTGACTTGTTTTCTCTTCTGCCACTACAAGTGTTACGGTGGAACGCGTGTTTATTCAGGTCTGTCATCGACTTCGCACTAATAATAAATAAGTAAATTAGTAGCATAAATAAATCATTGAGATATTAGTAGGTGAACAAGCAAATTCCGCCGTAACAACCTGTAACCTGTGGCCAGAACAAAAACAATTCACATTCTCAAATGCTCACGTTTCAAGCAGACGCGAACATGAACTCAATAAGAAAAGATTCGAAGCATCCGTTTGGATTTTGGTTGAAATGGTTCTTTGTGTTTTTTGAGACAGGAGGGCTATACATGGCGAATTCTGGAGGATCGTGATCTGAAATTTGACGTAAAATGTGTAGTTGCTGTTTCTGTTTAACGCCCGAAGCCTGTTTTGTTCAATGTTGTG
This sequence comes from Ostertagia ostertagi, assembly GCA_036418205.1. Taxonomy (NCBI): domain Eukaryota; kingdom Metazoa; phylum Nematoda; class Chromadorea; order Rhabditida; family Trichostrongylidae; genus Ostertagia; species Ostertagia ostertagi. The sequence continues at coordinate 2,916 of MU883883.1, read as the reverse complement.
CGGTAAGAGGATCGTAAAAGGACACGATGGGGTAGATGGCGGTAAAAAGCAAAACCCATTGCCATTTATAGAACCCTTTATGGTGGTCCCAGAAATTTTACATTGGCATGACGTTAAGGTTGACCCTGGTGAGTAATACCTTTAAGCATACCTGAAATTCGCCGATTGCCGGGAACAACTCTGAAATCCCCGCGATCAAACTCTTCGGCTTATTTCCGAAGAGCTTAATACGTGTATCGAGGCAAATTTTCGATAATGATGTCAAGCTTAATATATTCACCAGGTGAGCCAGAACTTGATAAGTAAGCTGAATCACTTTCTATTAAAATTCAATTCCACTTTCTGCAGAGTTATTATATGACTAACCACACTTTCCTTTCTTTGAACTTGCACATTAGTACGTGTGAAGCGTACCCTTTACTGCTTTCGAAGTGTCTACCTCTCAGACAGATGAATGTTGCCAAAATGTTGTCCCAATAAAGCTGCACATTTGGTGTCTCAAACACTAAACACTGAAAAAGTGCTCGCATTTTTTTGAGCAGGCGGAGCAATTTTTCGGCATTCTTCAAACAGGAAGGATCCTTTTTGCTCCATATAAACATGTGAGGGCGACCAGAATTTAATTGCGCGCGTACACATAGTTAGTCTCAATCAAGAATCAAAAGATGAGCCTCTCCCAGACGCAGACTTTGTTCTTCGCTCTTCAGAGGCTGCCGACATTTCTCTTGTTCCAGTTATCCAGACAGTGAATCACTCAAAGAAGCACTCAGCGATCATGTCTGACCATATTCTGGCATTCTCCTTTCATTAGTCACGTAATTATTTTGGAGGGAGTAGAGGAAAGATCGCTGCAGTATATGTATAAGTAGATCGCTGCAGAGCTGTATAAGTTGCCTGGAGCAACTGGGATCACATCTTCCGAACTTTTCAATATTATAGAACAAAATGCTTGAAAGAGGACCCGCAATGTGAATGCTACACACGGGTATTCTTTTTGGTGAAGAAGTAACACAGAAAAAAAATCGGCATTGATCAGTTCCTTTCTGAGATGCGCCTTGCACTCTACTCCCTATTGAAAACGAAGCGGCTTTCTGGAATAAGATTTAGCCTATACGAGGGCTTTTGTTGACCAATCGATAGACTTGTCAGTGTTCTAATGCTAGACACGTGTGGTTCAAATCCACCTTCTCCGAGGAGACGGATGGTATGGGTTGTCCCGGCAGGCGGATGACACAGGATCTGATCCGAAGTGTGGGTGTTGTAAGCGGTGCCACTCGCCACTACACCGCTTCCGCGCACATGAAGAAATAGGGAGGCATATTCCCAAAGATACTGCGCTCTTGAAAGCTGATATTCCTAACTACACATTGATCTCGTTTCGGATTCCATTTTTATCCATCTGTGTCTAGCGCCGAAGTGATCTTAGACTCCATGTTCCTACGGTATCTTATCCTAACGCTTGCAGGGGTGGGGAGGGGGAAGGGGCAAAAAGAGCCACTTCGCCCATGACATCAACAAACTTTTCGTCACAAGGATGCCGCTGTTGATGAAAGTTTTACGGCGAAATATTCCTTAGTGTTCCTCCATAAGCAGAAGCAGGCCCTCCTTCACTGCCCTCACCGTCTCAGAATATGACGTCATCTGTCATCACCGTCGAGCTCAAGGAGGCCTACCGTAATCGCTCCACTCTGAAGCTCCTGCTAACTTCTTCATGGAATAGGATAAAGGATAAAGCATTTGCCGTTGATCAATCCCTTTTTGGGATGCGGCACGCATTCTACTTCCATTTGTACATTCGTAGTGGCGTTTGAATGCGATGTGGCCTATACAATGACTTGCGGGGGCCAGCCGATGTACAAGTCAGTGTTTTTATCCTCCCAGACAAGTCTGGTACCAATTAACCGACCCCGGAGGGATGGAAGGCTTGGTTGGCCCGGGCGACTCACGACCCAGGATTTGATCCCCGGACCGCTCGCGTGGTAAGCGTGCCACTTGCCACTACACCACTTCCGCCCTGATCAGTATTCTATGTCGGTGAATAGCTTTCTGAAACCTGTAGCTCCGCATATGCACGGCCATTTCCGACCATCCTTTTAATTGTCGTCTTAGGTCTACAATCCGTCAGGGACCTCGTCAACAGTGCGATATATCATTCTCGAATATTGTTCTGAAGTCTTCGGTGTGGACAGCGTGGTGAAATTTTATACTAAAATGGAATGTGCTCTTCGAAATTCAGTTGGGCAATTGATTTCAGCAGAGTGTAGTTAATTCTGTTTTAAAGTGGAGGAGTAGCTTTTTTACCCCTCCTCTCCCTGTACACTGTAGTCGACCTGGGTTGTTTCCCTGCTACAGAGTTGTAACACTTAATTTCACAAGTTCATTTCCTCTTTTTCTGCTGTCGAAATCAACCGTCCAATTGCGTTCACTGCGATTTTCCTACTTATTCACATGGATTATTTTTCTGTCTGAAGTGTTTACAGCGTTCGCTTCAAGGAACATTATGTGTCAGGGTGTGCCATGCTGGCTGAAGCCTCTTATCGAACAAATCAACGATCATTTTTCCTAATTTCATCGTTAATCAGCACTCTTTTGATGATTGATATAGTGGGAAAGGCGCCGCCTGAAACGTTGATAATCCCATCGCCGTCCCCGCCCCATCTCGCGCATTTCTGCAGCCCACTCAGAAGCAGTGGTCCATTGCAGAGGCTAACGGCTCCTGGCAACGTTCTCCTTCCTTCACAGCATTTCTGCGCGTGCATTTCATATTTGTGTTTTTTCTTCAAGTTCCCCACTACTGACAATTATTAGGATTGCCCAAAACATCTTAACTCACCAAGGTAAGGTTTTGTAAGCTCCGCCCTTTGACATTCCCACTCCTGTCGCAGATCTATCCTTTCTCCTGCCCTGTCCCACTCA
>MU883882.1:0-13676 GCA_036418205.1 Ostertagia ostertagi | reverse complement strand
AGGGTCAAGCGTGCGTTGAGGAATCCTCGACATGTCACAGGGGGGGGGTCGTATTGGCCCGCTGGGGAAGAGATCGGGCCGATTGATGCAGTAGGATCATCGTCGGAGGACAAACATCAAGGATCGAGTCGATGCCAGGCCAGAGGATTTCCAATAACAATGATATTCCGCCCACACAAAATCTTCGTGATTCTGAGGTCCGCTTAGCAATTCTTAGTTACTTCAGTGTTTTATCACCACACAAGTTAAAGAATCCGAAATTCGCACGTTTTCCAAGGGATATTTTATCTTTTGAGTCCTCAAATCTGAAGGGATGTGAAGCACACGGCGCATCCCAGAGTGGGCCCAGTTGGTTGCGCGCGCTTCAACTACGGCTCTCTGGAGAAAGAATCTCAATTCAGGAAAAATCAAGAGGATTCTGAAAGGGTTCATGTGAAATTACAGGGAGGAGTACACTATTCAACAAGAAATGCAGCCTTCAGCGTCAAATTCATGAACATATAAGTGTTGAAGTTGAGATTCGTCAAACAATTTTACACTTGTTGGAAAGAAAAAGCTCGTGGGTTCCGAATCTGCTCCCATTTTTGTACGAAATTGCCCCTGAAGGCACCTATAGTCGTTGAAATAGTGCCAATGCAGCGAAAAAGTACCTTTCGGCGGTACTCGGGCAAAAATCCTCAACGTGGCCATTTTTTAAATACTGGACGTATAAGCTGCTTTAGCAACCATTTGATAGAGCAAATCTTCTAGTTTTGATGACGTATTAACTTTTCAGATTTGATGAAAATGAACGGAGTTATGGCTTTGGAAAGCGTAAAAACTCGCACTCATCACGAATTAATTTTGCAAAAATCCTCAACGTGGCCATTTTTTGAATACTGGACGTATAAAGCTGCTTTAGCAACCGTTTGATAGAGAAAATCTTCTAGTTTTGTATGCCATATTAACTTTTCGAATTTGACGAAAATGAAGCAAGTTATGGCTTCGGAAAGTGTAAAAACTCGTGCTCATCATGAATTTTCCTCGTTAATTGATCTAAATTTGTTATTTCTTATAAATTTTGTAATTTCAATACTGATTAGAAAAGCTCTTCACAAAACTCCCAAATCTGCTTTCAGATTGAAAATTCGTCATATTTGAAGAAAGTTATAATCATTTGAATTTATCCTTCTATTATATAAAGCGCTAACTTTGTGTGTCGGTTTGTGTATCTGTATGTGTGTGTGTGTGTGTGTGTGTGTGTGCGTGTGTGTATGTATGTATGTGTGTCCGTCCGCAAAATGAAGTGAGTGAGAAGGAAGCTCATGGGATAAACAAACCGCTAACAAATCGGGTAGCTTACAGGATTTGAGATATCAATGTTTTGTAGCAGGATAGTTGTGATAACACTCTTAGGGCTATATAAACACCTGCTTAGCACACTTCCGTTCATTCCACATGGTGCTGCAGTGGCAGCTGGAGGGCAGTGGAGAGAGGAAGGGAGGATGAGGAAGGGAAGCGAAAAATCTACCGTCATATCATGATTGTGTCCCTTCTACTGTATGAAACACCATTGTGTTGCATACGCGTCACTTCCACGAGGTGTTGGTGTCACAGGAGGAAGGGACCATAGCGGAGGATAGAAAGCTTGCGCAGGAAAGGAAGGTATGCGCTATCAATGTTTTGCACAAGCATGATTGTGATAACCCAGAACGGCTATATAAACACCTACTGGGCCCTCTCGGTCATTCATATGGTTCTACTCTGGCAGCCGAGGGGCTGTAGGGGGAGGGGAGGTAAGGAGAGTGAGAGAAGATGAGAAAGTTTCAAGAAATTTTGGGAACTTCATTTTATCTCTCCTCCACTTTTTCCTTCAAAAAAATGCACACACAATGGAAAAGTTTCGATGGGGGTTAGCATGTGTGTGGTAACGTTCGAGGATTCATGGCTCTCTACTGGGAGAGTAAGGTCGAGAGTGAATGTAGAGGCGGAGAGCAGAAATGGCCCGCGGCTGGCGACAGTGAATGTGCGCGGAGAGCAACTGAACTGGCGGGAACCCTCGACAATTGCCGTTTTTAACCGATTTTCGCCTTGATGGTAGATATATGGTAAAGGGTACCCATCTGCAAGCAAACCACCTCGGAAGAGATTTTCATGTTGATCACACCCGCAATGTTACACAACCATTTAGCATGCGCAGCTATTTTTTCAGGTATGTATGTGATTGTACCTCGAAGTTATGGTTGATATTTATCGTTACTAGAGAGCAACCTACACCATAATGCATTTACGCCGGGTGGTATCCTTCGTAATGCTGAAGTAGAATTGATATTTGAGGTATAATTAGCGAGACCTGATCATATTTATGAATACGGTTGTGTCAGAATAAGACCGTGAGTTCCCATAATTGGGCATAGAACCACTGTGCTGGATAGCATATTCACGTCGCAAAATAAATTCACTGATAAACAGCTAAATGTTATCATGACAAGAAAAAAGAACTTAAGTAATTGTGCTTGGTTAAATGAAACAACCAGCATAATACATCTGCTATTAGTAATGATTTCAATATCACGCCACCCTTGCATTGATTCTGCTACGCTTGCCATTCATTTGGTGTTTCAACATTCCTGTGAACGGTACTATCGCGGCAATGTCATCACAACCAATTCAAGAAAGAGGAAGGTAACTGTTCATAAGGAGAACCCATGAGAAGATCTAACAAATTTCGTAATAACCCTTATAATCAGTACTAATTATATAATCATCTCTGAGCCTTTGGTTACTCTACTTTCGAAGTGGTGTACTTCACAGTCCATAGTGGATTTTTGGAGTGAACATACTGATGCATCCGTTATATTCACACCCTAGCATAGTCTCTGGGAGTCCGTGCTGAACTACGCTGACAATAAAGTATATGCGAAGGCGACAGGGCGATTAGTCTACAAGCAAACGACATACATCGATCAGGAGATTAGGCAAGTAAGCGAGTAGTCACGTATCAATTTTTTCGCTCCGTACGCTGAGCCATCGCCTATCCGCCCAATCGCCGATTCGCCTAATCGTCTGATCGGTGTATATCCTTTCCTTATATACTAATCGCTTTATCGCCTCATCACATGTCCGATCACCAACTCTCAACGCTGAAAGCTCGGGGGGGGGGGGAATTTCTGCCATAGTAAGCCCATCAGGTCCCCTACAAGTCTACAGATAATACAACTAGATGATCCCCCATCGGGAAAAATAGCATTTACAATGTGTAGGCATTCATCTGTACGAGAAAAAATGATCAAACTACTTTTATAAGCAACAACGCATAAATTATTAGGCGAAGAAGAGAACCTGAACACGAAAATGGTGGAACACCTCTAAGTTACCAAGAAAGGGAAGCAGCCAGGAAAAGAGCAAGAAGGGAAAATGAGACAGCAGAGGAGCGGGAAAGTAGGCTACAGCGCGAAGCTGATCAGAGAAGGAGAAGGCGTGCGCTAGAGTCGCAAGAACAAAGGGAATCTCGCTTATCACGCAATTCCGAAAGAGCTCGAATCCGTAGGCAGCATGAGAATGAAGACCAGAGAGAGGCTCGCCTCGCTCGGAACGCTGAGAGGGTTCGACTTCTACGGCATGAGGAGAACGAAGAGAAGAACGGCGAAGACGGCTGGCTCAAAACGCTGAGAGGATGCGACTTCACGTCAGGAAGAGGACGAGGAAGAACGCGAAGAGCGGCTTGGTCAAAACACGCTGCGAGGATGCGACTTTCACGCCAAGAAGAGGACGAGGAAGAACGCGAAGAGCGGCTGGCTCGAAACGCTGAGAGGATGCGACTTTCACGTCAGGAAGAGGACGAGGAAGAGAAGAGAACGCGAAGAGCGGCTGGCTCAAAACGCTGAGAGGATGCGACTTTCACGTCAGGAAGAGGACGAGGAAGAACGCGAAGAGCGGCTGGCTCAAAACGCTGAGAGGATGCGACTTTCACGTCAGGAAGAGGACGAGGAAGAACGCGAAGAGCGGCTGGCTCAAAACGCTGAGAGGATGCGACTTTCACGTCAGGAAGAGGACGAGGAAGAACGCGAAGAGCGGCTGGCTCAAAACGCTGAGAGGATGCGACTTTCACGTCAGGAAGAGGACGAGGAAGAACGGAAGCACGGCTGGCTCAAAACGCTGAGAGGGTCCGACTTCTACGACGGCAGGAGGACCAGGAACAATGGGAAACGCGCCTTGCAGAGGACGCTGAGAGAGCACGAGTTCGAAGGCAGCTGGAAGGTGAGGAGCATAGGATAGCGCGCTTAGCCCGGAATGCTGATAGCGCTCGAGCTTCGCGACAACAAGAGGACGATGATCGGAGGCAAAGTAGACTGGCACGAGAGGCTGAAAGGTCACGGATCCGAAGGTATCGGGAGAGTGAAGAAAGTCGAGAGATTCACAGAATGGAAGATGCTGTAAGAGTAAGGTTACGCAGGCGGGAAGAAGATGAGGATTCGCGGCAGCAACGCAATGCTGCTTCAGCGCAACGGGAGCGTAGACGTAGAGATCGCGAAACAGTAGCTGAAGGTCATCAGAGACGTACAACTGAAGCTGAAAGATATCGCGCGCGTGCCAGAAACATGGCATATGAAACGCGAGGTGTTGCCAGGACGAATGTACAGCCGGAAGAATATTACGATGGACCGATGAACGTAACATGTGAAAGTTGCGGGGCAAAACACTTCAAATCGGAATGCAAGGGTAAAAGGACCTTCAATGACTGTTGCAATCATGGCAACATCAGTTTGCGACACTTCAGTGACTATCCTGCTGAACTTCATGCGCTGCTCACAAGTCAGGAAAGCGAAGCGAAGGAATTCCGCGAACATATCCGTAGTTACAACAGTGCCTTTGCTTTCGCCTCTATGGGGGCTCAATTGGATACGCCACGTGGACATGGTCCTTACTGTTTTCGCATCCATGGCCAAATATACCACAGAATAGGACCAGCACGTCCGGAGAATGGTCAACCCCACCGTTATGGGCAAGTCTACATTCTCGATACCGCGATGGCAGCCGAGGAACGGATGGGGAATCCAGCAAATACCAATTGTAACCCTCAGATTATTCGTTCTCTAAGTGAACTGTTGCATCGGATAAATGCGTTTGCACATGCATACAAAATGCTAAACGAGGTGGCGATGGAGGAGGAGGTGCTCGCTTTAAGAGAAGGACGATCTGCGAAACCAGTGCGAATGGTGTTCGAAACTCCCGCGGCTGTTGATCGGCGTGTTTACAATGCACCTACAGCTAACGAGGTTGCTGTTGTGTATGTTGGAGGTGATGGAGATGTTCCAGCGGAGCATAGTCTCGCTGTGCACCTACATTCTGGAGGATTGCGGAACGTCAGAGTATATGATCGTGAGTGTGATCCACTAACTTATCCACTTTTCTTCCCGCGTGGAGAATATGGATGGCATCCGAATATGCATAAGAACCCCTCTGAGAGGAGACGAACAAGAATTTCTCAGAAAGAATACTACTCTCACATGATCGCCGTTCGAGACTACTTCAATCCTCTACATTATTCTGGAAAGCTTTACCAACAGTTTTTGGTAGACAGCTATGTGAAGATTGAACAAAATCGACTCAACTACGACCGTACCCACCAAGTGGAACTCAGAGTGGATAGCTACCGCGGTCTGTGCGATTTTGTAAATGGAGATAACGACATCGGAGGACCCCCAGGTGCTAGGAGAGTAATACTACCTTCCTCTTTTCCTGGATCTCCACGAGCAATGGCTCAGAACTATCAGGATGCCATGGCGATCGTCTCGAAATATGGTAAACCAGACCTCTTCATAACGTTCACGTGTAATCCTGCATGGAGAGAGGTCGCTGAGCAGCTGAAACCTGGGCAGACGCCTTCCGATAGGCCAGACATCGTTGCTCGCGTTTTCAACATCAAATTGCAAGAGCTTTTCACGGACCTCTTCAAGCGGCAGATATTTGGAGTTGTGAAAGCGTATATTTCGGTTATGGAATGGCAGAAACGCGGGTTGCCTCATTGCCACATGCTCATTACATTGTCAGAGGAGGACAAGCCAAGAAGTATTACTGACATTGACTCCATTGTACAAGCCGTCATCCCTGACCGAGAGACAGAGCCTCGCCTTCATGGCATTGTGACATCCTGCATGATGCACAGACCATGTGGAGTTGACAACCCGCATTCGCCATGTATGGTTGACGGGAAATGCTCGAAAAGGTTCCCAAAGCAATTCCGAGATGTAACAACTACAGAACATGATGGTTACCCGGAATATAGCCGACCTAACGACGGCAGAACTGTGGTTTCTGGAGGCAAAGTACTAGATAACAGATCCGTAGTGCCGTACAACAAGTATTTGGCACTTCGTTACAATGGCCATTTGAATGTGGAAATCTGTGGTATGGTTCAAGCGGTTAAGTACATGTACAAATACGTATACAAAGGGCCAGACCGAGCGGCACTGCACATGCTGAGGAGCACCGACGAGCGAGACAACAGCGTGATCAATGAGATCGATGAGTTTGTCAATGCTAGATACGTATGTGCCCCAGAGGCTGTACACAGACTACTTGGATTTGACCTTCAAACGAAATCGGATACAGTCTGCAGATTGCAGGTTCACCTGCCGGATTATCAAATTGTGAATTTCCAAGGAGGTCAAGAAGAAGAAGCAATCCGTCGGGAAGCTGAAAGAGACACTACACTAACCGCCTTTTTCAAGCTGAACCAGGAACATGAGCTCCTCTACGGGAATGGAGAAGTGCCTGAGAGAGAAAAGGATGCTAGATTGCTGTTGTACACACAGATACCAGAGTTCTTCTCTTTTGACCAACGAACGAGGAAGTGGAAGATGAGAAGGAGGCAGAATCGTCAAATTGGAAGAATGTACACTGCGAATCCGTTAGACGTCGAGCGCTACAGCCTGAGAATCCTTCTCCTGAATAGAAGAGGACCAAAGTCGTTCAACGATTTGAAGACTGTAGATGGAGTAGTCCACAACACGTTCAAGGAAGCAGCTAAAGCGCTCGGGCTGATGAATGACGATTCTCATTACGAAAACTGCTTAAGTGAAGCATCCGAGTTCCACATGCCGGTCCAACTTAGGTCCCTGTTCAGTAGTCTCCTCTGTTTCTGTACCGTCATTGAGCCTGCGCAGCTGTGGAATAAGTTTAAACGTGCAATGGCAGAAGATTACATTCATAGAGGAGTTGACCCTGTAGAAGCCATTATTCGTGCATACTTTGACATCATGGATAGGATGGCCATTTTCGGTGCTGATCTCAGGAGCTTGATCACCCCGCCTTCTGAGAGTAGACCAGCGCCTCTCAACGAGGACGAGCTCACAGAAGCTGAACATGTTGCTTATGGAGAACAGTTAATCGAGCAACTGAACGAGCATCAAAGGGCAGCTGCGAATAACATTTTGCTAACTGTGAACAACGCAGACGGCCGACACTTTTTTATAGACGGTCCTGGAGGCAGTGGAAAAACTTTTCTCTACACTGCGCTGTATCACACATTGCTTGGCATGAGAAAAAATGTAATCTGCGTGGCATGGACGGGAATAGCTGCTAACCTACTTCCCAACGGAAGAACGGCTAGCAGTACTTTCAAGCTCAACATCCACGATAATAACAGAACGTGCTCGATGAAAAGAGAATCAAGGGAGGCTAGAGCTCTTCGTAACGTGTCGGTAATATTTTGGGACGAGATATCCATGGTTCCGAAATGGACCCTCGAGGCCGTGGACCTTCTCCTCAAAGATATAATGCAGAACGAGATCCCGTTCGGAGGCAAACTTATGGTCATAGGAGGAGACTTCCGGCAAGTCCTCCCAGTTGTGGAGAGAGGACAACAAGAAGATTTAGTAGACGCCTGCATTAAGAGTTCTGATTTGTGGTCATATTTCGTTACGCTTCATCTCACAAACAACATGAGAGTTTCTCCGGATAGTACGGAGTGGGCAAACATTCTTCTGCAGATCGGCAATGGAACATTCCCAGAAGATCAGAATGGTCTCATCGAGCTACCGGCTTCAATTCAAAGTGAAGGGGACCTCATCACTGAGATTTTCGGTGAGAAAATCGAGGCGAACGACATTGAAAATCTTGCAGAAAAAGCAATTCTCGCGCCCAAAAATATTCATGTTTCTCATATGAATGAATTGGCACTCCAACGGATGTCTGAGGAATTCGAAATGAAGGTGTATAAAAGTGTAGATGAAGCGGAGTATTCGGATTTAGAGGACGGCCTGAACTACCAAGTTGAGTTTCTCAACCAGCTGAATCCCAGTGGAATGCCGCCTCATGAACTCAAGCTCAAACGAGGATGCATAGTAATGCTACTACGAATCTTGATATTTCAAAGGTCTTTGTAACGGAACCAGGCTCATTGTTGATCACTGTGGTCGGTTCGTCCTTGGATGTCGCTTTGCAGCCGGAATCAGAAAGAATCAATTGTACTCCTTCCTCGGATTGACAATTACACTGACAAAGGGCTACCGTTTCGCCTTCGAAGACGTCAATTTCCGATCCGCCTTGCCTTCGCAACCACCATCAACAAGCCAAGGTCAGGACGTTATCAAAAGTGGGGGTGTATCTCCCCGATGACGTATTTTCGCATGGCCAACTTTACGTCGCTTTATCAAGAGTGCGAAACGCAAGCTCGATAAAAGTTCTGTCTCCACGGGAGAGAATCCGAAACATCGTATACAAGAATGTTCTGTAGGTGAAAAAAGAAAATTAATGTTTGATGATGTGGTCTCCCAAAATAGGCTACGGCGCTGAGGGCAAGGCACGACCAACTTTCGCGGGTGTTGATACATCTGCAGGTGAAGGCCCCCAAGGTCCGTCGGAAATATTCGCACCTCAAGGTACTGTCAGGTGTTTGCCAGAAGCGCTCGCAAGATCGGGCAACAGGAAGGGTCTGCCGATGAAGTCCTCCAAATTTCAAAAGTTTTGTCGCAGAAGACCAAGCATGACCAATTTTCGCGGGTGTTGATACGTCGTCCAAGTAGCAGCCCCAAGGCTGTAGGATATATCGAATTTAAATTATCACCTCTGACTAAACCGGTACTGTCAGGTGCTTTAGCCAGAAGAAGCCGATCGCACAGATCGGGCTAGAAGGGTCTGCCGATGAAGTCCTCCAAAGTTCAAAAGTTAAGTCGCAGAAGACCAAGCATGACCAATTTTCGCGGGTGTTGATACGTCTCCAAGTGCAGGCCCCCAAGGTCTGTCGGAAATATTCGCACCTTAAATTATCACTCTGACTAAACGGTACTGTCAGGTGTTTGCCAGAAGCGCCGTCGTAAGATCGGGCAAGAGGAAGGGTCTGGATGAAGTCCTCCAAATTTCAAAAGTTAAGTCGCAGAAGACCAAGCACGACCCAAAGGTGTGTCAAAAATATTCGTACCTAACTTCTCCTCTTAGTAAACGTTAATGTCAGATGTTAGCAAGAAAGCGCCGTCGCAAGATCGGGCAAGAGGAAGGGTCTGCGGATGAAGTCCTCCAAATTTCAAAAGTTAAGTCGCAGAAGACCAAGCATGACCAATTTTTGTGGGTGTTGATACGTCTGCAAGTGAAGCCCCCAAGGTCTGTCGGAAATATTCGCACCTTAAATTATCACTCTGACTAAACGGTACTGCAGGTGTTTGCCAGAAGCGCCGTCGCAAGATCGGGCTAGAGGAAGGGTCTGCGGATGAAGTCCTCCAAATTTCAAAAGTTAAGTCGCAGAAGACCAAGCATGACCAATTTTTGTGGGTGTTGATACGTCTGCAAGTGAAGGCCCCCAAGGTCTGTCGGAAATATTCGCACCTTAAATTATCACTCTGACTAAACGGTACTGTCAGGTGTTTGCCAGAAGCGCCGTCGTAAGATCGGGCAAGAGGGAAGGGTCTGCGGATGAAGTCCTCCAAATTTCAAAAGTTAAGTCGCGGAAGACCAAGCATGACCAATTTTTGTGGGTGTTGTTACTCCGCAGGTGAAGAGCCCCCAAGGTCTGTCAAAAAATATTCGTACCTTGAATTATCACTCTGACTAAACGGTACTGCAGGTGTTTGCCAGAAGCGCCGTCGCGTAAGATCGGGCAAGAGGAAGGGTCTGCGGATGAAGTCCTCCAAATTTCAAAAGTTAAGTCGCGGAAGACCAAGCATAATAATTTTTGTGGCGCGTTGACATACACAGTGCGTTTCAAAAGTATGTGCACACCCTCAAAATTCACGTTTGAAAGGGAACCATGAGGTTTCGTGCTATGAAATCCTTCTCAATCGATTTCTCGTAGTCGATAACCTATCAATGGAAGCAAAGCAGATAATATCGCCTCACTTTCGGAAAAAATTTTTGGATGAAATTTTTTTCTTTGTTTCAAAAGTATGTGCACACTTGAAGAAGATCAGATTTTGGCGCCGAATTTTCCACCGATTTCAATCCGACTTTGCTGTTTTCATTTCGTCATCATGTCAATTCGCGCCATACTTCTTCCTGAAGATGAGCAAGCTCAGATCAAGGTTCTGCATGATAATGAACGTTCCAATCTAGAAATCGCACGATAACTTGGTCGTTCTCCTTAATGCATTCGAAGATTTATCTGGCACCCTGATAATTATACTCAGCACACACTCCGCTCCATCCACGATCCTTGACTGCTCAGAACAACAAAAGAGTAGCCCACATCCTGTCGGATTCTTCATTGACAGTCCGAGCTCAGATTTTTATTCCAGCCTCGAAAATGACCACTAAGCCCCTCATCCGCTCAAATGAATACACCACTCGACAGACGCTGAGAAAGGCTACTCACTTCAAGGCCCAGCACAAGTTAGCCACATTGGAGTCTGCTCGTACAGACATGGCAACATAGGATAGGACACCGGGCGAAGACACGGTTTTTCGAGAATTTCCTATTTTCAAAACAAGCAACTTTTTATGGACTTTCTCTCCTCAGGTAATCTTAACTCATGGAAAGAGTTCGATCTTGACGGGCCGGGTGGATTTTGCTACTACTGGAGAGGCTTGGCCGTGAGTCGCTCGTGCTCTCGAGAAGGAATTTCGGAAGAGGCCCGTTGATGGGTCTGCGGCGGTTTCGCAATCAGCGGAAATTCAGAAGTTGCCGTTCCATTATTGCGTATGAACTGTAAAGAATACCAAGCAGTGCTCCAATGTCACCTGTTGCCCTTCCTTAGCGAAGCGGAGCGAAAATTGCATTTTTAGCAACAGGACCACGTGTCTTTCGATGCTTCGCAATCTACCAAAGAATGGCCTTAACCAAATGGTGCTGAAGCGATAGATTGGCTTGTGTGTCCTCCTTACTGCAACCCTATAGGGAGCCCTTGATCAAGGCGTTAACTTTAGCAACCGGCAGTATAATACCGCGGATGAACTGAAGGCGGCGGTAGAGGCTATTTGGGCCGACAGCGACGAAACAGCTATGCCAAACGTGGTTCAGATTATGCCGGACAGGATGTTTGAGCTAATTAGAAACTCTGGAGGCCCCACTGATTTCTAATCTCAGCTATGTTTTTGTCTTTTGTTAAGTGTGCACATACTTTTGAAACAAAGAAAAAAATTTCATCCAAAATTTTTTTCGAAAGTGAGGCGATATTATCTGCTTTGCTTCCATTGATAGGTTATCGACTACGAGAAATCGATTGAGAAGGATTTCATAGCACGAAACCTCATGGTTCCCTTTCAAACGTGAATTTTGAGGGTGTGCACATACTTTTGAAACGCACTGTACACGCAAGTGAAGACCCCAAGGTCTGTCGGAAATATTCGCACCTTAAATTATCACTCTGACTAAACGGTACTGTCAGGTGTTTGCCAGAAGCGCCGTCGCAAGATCGGGCAAGAGGAAGGGTCTGCCGGATGAAGTCCTCCAAAGTTCAAAAGTTAAGTCGCGGAAGACCAAGCATGACCAATTTTTGTGGTGCTGATACGTCTCCAAGTGAAGAGCCCCCAAGGTCTGTCGGAAATATTCGCACCTTAAATTATCACTCTGACTAAACGGTACTGCAGGTGTTTGCCAGAAGCGCCGTCGCAAGATCGGGCTAGAGGAAAGGGTGCCAAGAAGAGTATCGTCGACGGATCGGGAAGAGGAAGGGTCCGCCGATGAAGTCCTCCAAATGTTCAAAAGTTAAGTCGCAGAAGACCAAGCACGACCCAAAGGTGTGTCAAAAATATTCGTACCTAAACTTCTCCTATTAGTAAACGTTAATGTCAGATGATAGCAAGAAAGCGCCGTCGCAAGAACGGGCAAGAGGAAGGTCTCTGCCGATGAAGTTCCTCCAAATTTCAAAAGTTAAGTCGCGGAAGACCAAGCATAAATAATTTTTGTGGGTGTTGTTACTCCGCAGGTGAAGAGCCCCCAAGGTCTGTCAAAAAATATTCGTACCTTAAATTATCACTCTGACTAAACGGTACTGTCAGGTGTTTGCCAGAAGCGCCGTCGCAAGATCGGGCGCAAGAGGGAAGGGTCTGCGGATGAAGTCCTCCAAATTTCAGAAGTTAAGTCGCGGGAAGACAAGCATAAATAATTTTCGCGGGTATTGATACGTCTGCAAGTGAAAGGCTCCCAAGGTCTGTCAAAAATATTCGTACCCTGAAACTTCTCCTCTTACTAAACGTCAATGTTAGGTGCTAGCAAGAAAGTATCGTCGACGGATCGGGAAGAGGAAGGGTCTGCGCCGATGAAGTCCTCCAAATTTCAAAAGTTAAGTCGCAGAAGACCAAGCATGACCCAAAGGTGTGTCAAAAATATTCGTACCTAAACTTCTCCTCTCACTAAACGTTAATGTCAGGTGTTTGCAAGAAAGCACCGTTGCAAGATCGGACAAGATGAAGGGTCTGCGGATGTGTCCCCCCAAAGTTCGAGAGTTAAGTCACAGAAGACAGAGCATGACCATTTGTGTTGCTTCAATTGCCTTCTCATCTTTTTTGAACCTAACCAAGTTCCAGTGTCAGGTTGTGCCAGGAAAAGATGATACATTGAGTACTGTGAAACTAAAGCTTCTCTAAGCGCGCCTGAAATGAATAAATAAACTTCAGGGTAAATGGCTTCACAAATTCTGTTAGACCATTTTGCATTACGTCGGGATATCCATGATGCCTTATGCGCAAACTAGGAGAACTCATGCTCTCATTTTGACAAAGCCTTGTTCATGGAAGGGACCAGCCCTTCCTAGGAACTATTTCTATTTGAACTCTAGAAATGGCACCGCCCGGCGAAGCCGGGCGAGCCCATTAGAAGGAGGAGAGCCCGGCGGCAGCTGGGCGATCCGACTGGTTGTTCAAATTTCAATAGTAAATAAGCTGCTCCACGGTCAACGCCAAAGTCCAGTCAACACACAGCTGGCGAAGGCGGTTATAAGGCTTCTTTTTTGCGAAGGAAATAAAAAAGAAGAGATGTTGTCATAGTATGCCATTTTTAGTGACTAGTTTGTCGTTTTTTGCTCCGTTTCTCGTTTGCTCGTTTGGTAGGACTCATCAATAATGATCATTCTTTGACTTTTTCACTTTTGTACTTCTTAAACGAATTTTTTGGTGGACGGTGGGGTAGCAGGGCTTTTTTATGAACAGTTTTGGGGGAGAATTAAACAACCTTTTCATAGTTCGGCTTTTGAAGAGGGTCGTTTCATGGACTTCGGCCTCTGGGGGAGGGGGGTCGTATTTCCAAATTTTCCTCGACGCCTCGC
>MU883879.1:0-17570 GCA_036418205.1 Ostertagia ostertagi | reverse complement strand
CATACATGATACATACATACATACATACATACATACATACATACATACATACATACATACATACATACATACATACATACATACATACATACATACATACATACATACATACATACATACATACATACATACATACATACATACATACATACATACATACATACATACATACATACATACATACATACATACATACATACATACATACATACATACATACATACATACATACATACATACATACATACATACATACATACATACATACATACATACATACATACACACATACAGACATACAAACCGACACACAAAGTTAGCGCTTTATAAAATAGAAGGATTATTATTTATTACCATTTGTATTAGGTACCGGATATCTTAGTGTCGCTTTTCTGAGTTCAGGAAGTTTTGGGGCCGATTACTATGGAAAATCAATATCTCAGAAGGCAGTTTTTGCTCATTAATACTGCGAAATATGTTGCTTATTGTTTTCTATTGTTGGTTCACAATTTAACTTTCCCCCAATTTTTATACTTTCTTTGAAAATTCCTGGGTCCAGTGTGCAAATTCGCATGTGTGTACCAAATGCATCAAAATTCTTGCTGAGAGCTGTAACCTCCGCCCACCAAACCAGCATTGCATTTGATGGAGGGAATACTACCATTTAAAATGCTCATCGGTTTTTCACAGTTTTCTTAAAAGACAGTAAAGTCTTTGAAGGGATGCCCGCAACCGTCGCCAAAAAGGTGGTCCTAGCTAAATCAGTCAAAACGGGGCTGCACCAGTCTTGTGCTGGAATGGTAGGACACCCTAGCAGTTACTGATCGATGGTGCACAGACGCTCTAACGAAGTTGATTGACCAAGAAAATTCTAATAAATGTGCTCATCTGCTACTCACGTGTGCTCAAAAAGGGTGCGTTTTTGACCCCATGTGGCAAAAAAGACTCCGGGAAAAATTGTCCAGTTGAGCTGGTAAGTAATAAATTTTCCACCAAACAGTGCAGACCCTACTCTAACTAAATGTATACATATTTTGTCCAGGCCCAACTGTTTAGCAAGGTAGAGGGATGATTTGTCAGATGATGTCAAATTCGACCTACCTCTCTTTTTCGTCTCAAAAAATTCCTAACTTTAATCGTACGAGGTTTTCACTCATACTGGTAAATGGGAAAGGGCTAATGAGTCATTCGATGGATATGCCGTTTCACTCACTGGATTTTGAATTAAAATATTGGTGGTCCGAAACTCGCGGTGAAAAAACGACACTAAGATATCCGGTACCTAATAAATTATTTCATTATTATTATGTTAGTAGTCCTCAACTCCTTAACACCCCACTTGCACCAGATACCTTTGAGTGGCCCGCTTAGCCAATTAGTGTTTAGGTAGTCAAGGAAATCTTCACACTTCTCATATGCGTCGTGATTGCGGGGTACAGGGGATTCTGCAGGGCTGGAGACTTCTGTGGGAAGAAATGGCAAAGTTCGATAGTTTTCTGAACTAAATATGCGTCGTGATTGCGGGGTACAGGGGATTCTGCAGGACTGAGACTTCTGTGGGAAGAAATGGCAATGTTCGATAGTTTCTGAACTAATATGCGTCGTGATTGCGGGGAACAGGGGATTCTGCAGCGCTGGGACTTCTGTTGGAAGAAATGGCAAAGTTCGATAGTTTCTAAATTAATCTCCTTTTGCACACGCATGGTTAGTATAATAAATAATATTAAATATTGGACATCAATTTTATTTTGATTTGCTCACAGGAGTCAGAAGATTGAAAAGTAGTAATAATGGAAGAATAATCACATTTTATCTAAAATCACCTTTTTCCTTTCCGAAATCGCTATTCGCCAATCTTTTGCACCGTTATGGACATGTACGTCTCGCCCATAGGTTGCTGGTGCCTAATTAGATGCCATTTGAGGTCACTTCGCACCTCCTCGCGGCGCACCACCAATTAGGTGCTAAAATTTCCAAGCGTACCACTTGAGGAATCACACCCTATACTATGTATAATACTTATATGCTATATAATTTATAAACAATAAATTTGTTGAATATATTCTCTTTAGCAAATTTTTGTAGTTGTTGAGGACTCCTTCTTTTCAAGCTTTATTGGTGAGCTTTCGCTGATATAACAGCTTCCTCAGACTATAGAAAAGTTACAAGCATATCACAATTAAACAGCCTTTACAATACTTATAGCAAATGATAATCAACAACTGACCAGGCGGCTACTTTCAATTAAAGAAGTTCTGCAAACAATTAACTTGAGACTACAAAGTTAAGCTACAATCCGAACTAAATACAATTGGCGACAATAGAATGATGACACCTTACCCTAGGACAGTCGCTAACCAAATGAAAAGTACTCAGAATGAGCAGTACGTGACTCTTTTCACTGTGCTCGCATATATACACCGTTAACTTATTAGTCTCATTGCCTCTATGAGTTCCTCTCTGTTGTTTATTTCTGGAGACAGTCGCTTGATAGCGAGTGCCTCTAGCACTTTTCTTTCCAAGGAGGCATCCTTCGAGCGGTGGAGCACGGTGACTTTTATGGCAGGAGGCGGTTCTTGTCCGTGGTAAAGTGTACGATGACGCGAAAACCGCTGTTTGGATATGACGAAGGGTTTTCTCAGCGCTCGTACATGCTCATCAATCCTTTTGTATAGCGGCCTCATGGTTTCTCCAACGTACTTGCGATCGCACACTTCACAAGTGACCAAATAAACGGTCCCTTGTAACTGGCAGATCTTCTTATCCGTGCAGTACGAGCAGTTTCTTCGACCACACTTCTCTTCGTAGAGCCTCGATGACGTAAGCAAGCCTTTGATGTTCGTTGGTGGGCGAAATACTAAGTTTACTGGAAGGTTCGATGACTTCACGATCTGGTTCACTTTCTTTGCTATGCCTTCGTTCACATACGGTAGTATCAGTGGTATTCCTCCAGCAGTAGAGAAAGGACGCCATGATCGTGGTTCACACGTGGTGTAGCCGTTGTCTTCCAATATTCTAGAAATACTTCGCTCCACTTCTGCTGACTCTCGAGTGCAGATCCTTGTCTTCGTCGTGATAAGATTCCGTATCACGTTTGCCTTCATATACAGTGGATGAGCACTGCGAGAGTGCAAAATAATACTCTTCGACACAGGTTTTCTATACCATACGTACTCCTTGGTGCCATGGTCCAACCGAACCTTCGTATTAAGGAACGGGAGAAAACCGCACTCATCTGGATACTCCACCGTGAAGCGTATATTCGGATCACACGAGTTCAGATTTTGAAGCATCGTGTGCATTGCGGAGGTGGAGCCAATCACAAATACATCGTCTATGTATCGTTTGTAGAACGCAATTCCCGTGACCAATGATCTTCTTTCTATGCGATCTAAGTAGACGACGGCTAGTAGAGGTGCAATCCTCAATCCCATGGCTAAGCCTCGTTTCTGTGAAAAGAATTCTCTGTCGAATTGGAAGATATTACACTTCAATGTAGCAACCAGAAGTTGACGTAGATCATCTTCCAAAATTCCGAAAGTGTGGACTTCTCGATGTTGACGGAAGGAGTTCTATCACAGATTCGACAGCCTCATTGTTATTACGTTTGTGTATAGAGAGACTGCGTCAAAGCTTGCATAGCACGCATCATCAGGTATCTGGCAACGATCTAGGGCAGACATAAAATCTCCCACATTGACTATATGAGCAGCTACATGATTTGAGTAGCGGCGATAGGAGCTTGACGAGAAACCAGCTTATTCTGTCTGACGGACCTCCACATGAGGATATGATTGGTCTTGTCTTGATTCGGTCCTCATCGACGTGATGCAAATCAACATCTTCGGGGAATTTGTGCGTTTTGACCAATGCATAGTATGTTGGGACAGCAGGGAACGTCAGCAGAAGTCGCTTGATCGTTTTCTTGTTCATGATCTTGCCCAATACTCGCGTTGTTGTGTTTCGGAGTTCGTTAGATACCTTTTCAAATTCTCGAAGCGATGATTTCCCGTACGTTGCCTCATCAGAGAGTTAGGTATATGCAGTACGTGCAGTTTCTTCGACCACACTTCTCTTCGTAGAGCCTCGATGACGTAAGCAAGCCTTTGATGTTCGTTGGTGGGCGAAATACTAAGTTTACTGGAAGGTTCGATGACTTCACGATCTGGTTCACTTTCTTTGCTATGCCTTCGTTCACATACGGTAGTATCAGTGGTATTCCTCCAGCAGTAGAGAAAGGACGCCATGATCGTGGTTCACACGTGGTGTAGCCCGTTGTCTTCCAATATTCATGGCGTCCCTTTCTCTAACTGCATATATAGAAGAGGAGCGAAGTATTTCTAGAATATTGGAAGACAACGGCTACACCACGTGTGAACCACGATCATGGCGTCCTTTCTCTACTGCTGGAGGAATACCACTGATACTACCGTATGTGAACGAAGGCATAGCAAAGAAAGTGAACCAGATCGTGAAGTCATCAAACCTTCCAGTAAACTTAGTATTTCGCCCACCAACGAACATCAAACGCTTGCTTACGTCATCGAGGCTCTACGAAGAGAAGTGTGGTCGAAGAAACTGCACGTACTGCACGGATAAGAAGATCTGCCAGTTACAAGGGACCGTTTATTTGGTCACTTGTGAAGTGTGCGATCGCAAGTACGTTGGAGAAACCATGAGGCCGCTATACAAAAGGATTGATGAGCATGTACGAGCGCTGAGAAACCCTTCGTCATATCCAAACAGCGGTTTTTCGCGTCATCGTACACTTTACCACGGACAAGAACCGCCTCCTGCCATAAAAGTCACCGTGCTCCACCGCTCGAAGGATGCCTCCTTGGAAAGAAAAGTGCTAGAGGCACTCGCTATCAAGCGACTGTCTCCAGAAATAAACAACAGAGAGGAACTCATAGAGGCAATGAGACTAATAAGTTAACGGTGTATATATGCGAGCACAGTGAAAAGAGTCACGTACTGCTCATTCTGAGTACTTTTCATTTGGTTAGCGACTGTCCTAGGGTAAGGTGTCATCATTCTATTGTCGCCAATTGTGTTAGTTCGGATTGTAGCTTAACTTTGTAGTCTCAAGTAATTGTTTGCAGAATTCTTTAATTGAAAGTAGCCGCCTGGTCAGTTAGTTATCATTTGCTATAAGTATTGTAAAGGTTGTTTAATTGTGATATGCTTGTAACTTTTTCTAGGTCTGAGGAAGCTGTTATATCAGCGAAAGCTCACCAATAAAGCTTGAAAAGAAGAGTCCTCAACAACTACAAAAAAAATTTGCTAAAGAGAATATATTCAACATATGAGGCTCAGGGATAACTCCATTTTACAATAAATTTGTTATTAAATAGATTAAGAGCCGCGTAGAGAAACTATAGCGCATAACATTGGGTCAATACTCGTCAGTTTGACTGCGCATACCATGAAGTTGTACGAGCGACTGGTCGACTCGAAACTGCGGGAGCTGGTCCCGATCTCCCAGGAACAGTTCGGGTTCATGCCCGAAAGGTCTACAACGGATGCCATCTTCATCGCAAGGCAAGTGATGGAGAAGTATCGAGAAAAGCGCCGACCCTGCTACCTAGCCTTCCTCGACCTGGAGAAGGCGTTCGACCGGCTACCGCGAGCAGTGCTATGGAGAGCGCTCAGGGAAGCGGAATGTGCCAGAACACCTGATCTCTCTGGTGAAGGACATGTACGATGGGGCGAAGGCAGCTATACGCACCCCACACGGCCTAACGAAGGAAGTGGACATCACGGTTGGGGTGCACCAAGGGTCAGCTCTGAGCCCGTTCCTCTTCCTCCTAACACTAGATGTCCTGGTGAAGGGGCTCATGGAGGGACCACTGAAGACCATCCTCTACGCTGACGACATCGCCTTGATAGCGGATAGCAGAGAGGAACTTCAAGCCAAGGTGCAGAAATGGCAGAAAGTCCTGGCAGAAGGTGGGCTCCGGCTGAATGTCAAGAAGACCAAGTTCCTGAGCTCCGAAGAGGGTGCAGAGCCGATCGTGGACGGCCATGGTGAGACCATCGAAAGGTGGAGGACTTCCGATACCTTGGGAGCGATCTGGCAGCCGACGGTAGTGTGGATCAGGCAGTGAAGGCTCGGGTCAACGCTGCATGGATGAAATGGAGGGAGTCCACTGGAATTTCAAGCCAGACTACCTCGAGGAGCCTCAAAGGAAAGGTGGAAACACGTAATCGAGAAGGACCCAAGTGAGGTTACGGTCAGAAGAAGAAGATGAAGAAGAAGACATACAAAATGAACAGCAACGTAGCAATTTCACATAATAGAAAGATAATATTTAATCTGCTATCATTTGTGTCAGTTCTGCGCAGCGTTTTTCCCTAAATGCTCCACTTCTGAGATACGAATTCCAGAATTTCCCGCCCCAGTGTTCAATATTAGGGCAGGGACAAATTATGTTGACTGCATGCGCTTCATTTTCATCTCTTTTGTACATATTGTGATGAAGTACGATGTCTGCTCTCTGATGGGACTGAGAGTCAGATCATTTTTAAAAATACACTTACAACCTCTACATAACAGGCAGCAATTCATTCATCGACATGAGGTTCTGGCATGCCGCAGCTACTGGTACTCAAACGTTACAAAATGGCTCCCATGGGCTCATTCGGTAGATGTAGAGGTTTCTGGGTTGCAGACCACATGGAGACATCAAGTGCGGTAACTGCTGTTCCTTAAGATATTCGGGCCTCAAAGCGGAAATCGATTTGCATTCTCCAAAATCAGGACTATAGACTTCCATAAACGGAAACCTATATGGTTTTTTAGTTCAAATTTTTGAGAAGAGTGCACCTGACCACAAGGCAGAAATTTCGAAGTGAGGATTTCTTCCGAGTCCACAGCTCTGAAGAACTGATAGCTATTCTGTGTTATCTCCGATTGATTTGATGGTAAACTCCAAAAGCAAAAACGCGTGCAATACACTTTACTTCTTGTTTTGTTTTATTCTATTTAGAATATCTATTTCAGCTCCATTCAACATTTGTAATTTTGTCTATATTGCTCTATCCAATATTATTTTGATAACACTTCATCTTTGTATTTGGGGTTTGGGTTTTGGGAATCAAGTTATACACGTGTCTAATGTGGGATTCATCGTTCCGTTTCGCAACGTGCCCTTAGACGAGATACGAATTTCCCTATATCACACGCTTCCTAGCTGTGCTTCCTCAAGTAAGGGAAGAGATAGGGTTCAGGTTCGAGTTTCCTACTCTTGTATTCTATGAAAGGTTTTTTACATCATAAAAACTTCCAAATGCACTTTTTAATACAAACTTTTTTTGAGCACAAATAAAATTAATAATCGTAATGTTGTGTATTTGTTCATCTACATTCTTATTACATGATCTAACTTACACACGTATTTGGTCAGCATATGTCATAGTGTCTCGATAAGATGCTTTTTGGTATGCTTCAATCTTTTTACAAATTCTTTTATGGTTGAACTTGTTTTAGTAATTCTAAGTATTTAAGTATGAATTGTATTATGTTTGTTTGTTTACTATATGACATATTTGTTGTTACATTAAAATCTTTTGAAGATTTGAAATAATATGTTTAGTTATACATTTTGTTCTTAAAATCCTATCTCTCTATTCCAAATTTCCGAGTCTATATAATTACAGTCATTATTAGTACGTACTACCTTATCTAATTTACTTGCTTCTGACTCTCACCCATGCCGATATTATGTATATAACAAGCATTCACTATATAAAAAACGTAAAGGGTGATACCAATATGGGAAGACAAACACATGTCTGGTTAATACCTAGTGTATAGTGTTAGGCTAAAAAAGCAAAATGAGAAGCAATATTGTGAGTATATCCCGGATATGACTTGTTTATCTTTGTATAATCAGGTTTTATCATTTCCCTTCCTTGAGTGATTCTTATTGATTATGCTCAATTCATTTTATTTGTTTTATAAGTGTAAGGAGGTCTATTCGACCTTCCTTTTTTATCACATGGATGCAATGGACCCAAGTAAGTAATTATTTATTAATTTCATAATCAATTAACGTAATAGGCCAAATACTTTTATTTTACTCGAACCATATTTTTAATACATTTTCCTCATTTATTTATATGTTTCATATCTTATTTTACTCCTTTTATACGAGTAAGTTAATTAACTTCAACTGTACTTAACGCACATCAAAGAATTTTTTCTAAAATTGAGTTGTATTTTAAACTATTTTCTGAGTTCCAATATAAGTTTATTTGACTTGATTCCGAATTTGAATATAATGAAGTCATTTTTATTTAAACAATCTATCAAACTAATAGTGAATATGTCTATATTGTATCCTAAATCGATAAGTTGCTCTTTAGTATGCTTTAGTCTTTCTGTAAAGTCCTTTGTGGTTGAACTTGTTCTAGCAATTCTAAGTATTTCAGTATAAATTGTATTATGTTTTTACGATATGAATTTGTGTTGTGTCGTTGGTTTTGTGTGAAAACTTCTAAGGACAATCTCTTTATCTGAAAACGTTAAAATCAATCCGAGTTTTGTTCTATACCTCTTCGTCCGAGCCTACAGTACAGCGTCGCGCGAGAGGACAATAAACTTATACTACAATTTATTTCGAATTTACGTCTCAGCATCGAATACAGGTATTATTAGCGCTATCGAGTTAAAACACTACACTGTCAGTCTATTTGGTGCTATGTGCATAGTTTCTGCCGTGTGTGAAAGCGATATATGTCGTGAGTTTGTACACGGTGAATCACATGTTTTTTGTAAGAGTACAGATATTTACACTACTCTTGAATGCTAAGGTTCTTGAGAGAGCTGCACTACCTATGTCGCTTCAAAGCGATAATATACGATAGTTAAGACCCCTTTTACATAACGTCATCACTCTCGCCACTCCATAGTGTAATGATCTTATTCGTAAGATAAAATTGGTCTACCATATTATACAATATGTGAATAACCAAGCAAACTCTGTGCCAAGAGGAAGCTAGTCCAGGTACCGCTCTATTGATTTAGCGGAAAGTAATATATGAACTATGCGCTTCAACCACATTGGGCAGTTAAGTGTTCAGTGTTTCTGGATAACACGAATGTGATTGAATTTTTGCTATACCGCCGTTCTTCATGTCAGTGCGTCGAAGTCGTACTAATGGTGCCGTGATTATGATCGCCACACGCACCATTCATCATTCTGCCTTTAAAAGAGATTCGAACAGCAACATCGACGGACGCAAAGATGCTGATTCTACCCTTTGAATTCAAGTTGTGGCATAAATATGGTAATAAAACAATTGTGGTCCAGCTCGAACCTGAAAAACGGGATACCATCAGCTGCATCGCGTGATCATATCTTATCGAACAAACGTTGACGTCAACGATTGAACGAACTCATTCAGTCGATCTTTATAGCAATTTGTTGATAGCGGGTTGTTCGGAAGGTATTCGCCGTTTTCAGAGACTTTTTTAAACGCTTTATTTTTTGATTACTCTAAGGAGTGCTACCACTTATTAAAAGAGAAAAAATTAAAATTTCTCGGTCTGTCCGATAGTTTTGTTATTTTAACCCTAAAACACTATTCCTCTTTCTTTGAGGTCTTGAATGCTTTTCAAATTCTTGAATACAACACACTCAACAGGTCGATCTACACGAGTTTCTTTTCTCCTCAATTTGGTCGGAAAAGCGCTTGAGCAATACGTGATATTTTGAATTATTGATCTTTGGTATGAGGGAGGCGGGGCGAGGTGACCTCGCTGAGCCACGCCGTAGAAGGGCCATCCAGGTTTCTACGGCGTCTCAGAGTGGTCGACTTTCGACATACGTCTAATATTCATGGCAGACGATATTCCTGGCAATTCTCATCCTACTGAAATGGCACATGAAGAAGAAGTGGAAGACAGAGCTATACGTTTGGACTCGCGGGACCTACAATCTATTATTGATGCTTTTCGAGTGGAAAATTCGCAACCAACACGTCATCGTCAAAACCCCGTTCAAGAGGGATGGGTATGCTAAGCAATTTGAATTTAATTCGTCGTTGATTCGCAAACTTTCTCCTCTGCAATCATTCGAACAAACCGGCGAGGTAGTTGCGGACGTCATACAAGATTTGACTGTTAGAAACGAGACTCTCGTTCATAGCGGACGACTACCCCGAAGTATTTCCAATTCCTCGACAACGAAACAAAAGCGGAATCTCTGAAATCGAAAGGATGCGCGTCTGAGCAAGTTCCTGGAGTCGGTCGCAAAGAAGGATGAGCCAAAAACGAGGCAGCAGCCCTTTCGAAAACGGGAGGCAGCCTGGCACCCTGCCTCCCCGTATTCTTCTAGCTTCCGACAACGCCATACGTTCTCCGCACCGTATTCGTCTGTCCCGCTATCAACATGGCACAGACCGGAAGCGTATCGGAAATATGGGTTCAAAGTGCCAGCCGTGAGGATCGGAATATGTATCGGGAATGTATACAAAGGGATCAGTACCTCCCAAACAAGTTATGCGGCGGTCCTTCAAAGGAAAGGGACAGTAATAGATGCGGATGCAACAGATTGCGCGAGAAGGGCATGGACAGAGAAGTGTCCCAACAGAGAATCGGTGAGTTTTCTCGTTTGGCTTAGTCAATCTTCATTTGACAGTATAGTATGACTCTCGAGCCGTCTATTTTGGTCTCGACCACGATTAGGTGTGGGTACTCTATACCCTTTGATTCCTCTCCCACGAGGCCAAAATACCACGGAAATCGTAAGAGCGCTCTCGAGCATGATAGTTTTGTGACCAAAGAGCTTTCAGATTTGCTTCAATCTGGTGTAGTCGCAGAGGTTCCCAAACCACTTCATCATTCAGTACACATACATCCTCTTTCGCAGAAGGTTAAGAAGTTGCGATTAGTTCATGATCTCTCTCATCTGAACAAGTTTATCAGCGTTTCGAAATTCAAACTAGATGATATGAACACCGTTCTACATGCTTTTCCCGACAAAGGTTTCATGGCGACATTTGACCTCAGGTCGGGCTATCATCCGCGTGAAGATCTCTCGAGATCATATCAATTATTGGGCTTTAAATGGAAAGGAAAAGTATACCAATTTTTATGCCTCCCCTTCGGACTTGCCTCAGCTCCTACACTTTTCACTAAATTACCGCGTCTCTTTATCAAGAGATGGAGGCAAAGGGGCCTAGGTGTAGCTATCTATTACATCGACGACGGGATTATATTCCATTCTTCCAGAGAAGGGTGTCAGAGAGTCATAAATATAATCGACAAGACCTTCAAGAAGCGGGGTGGCACTTTGCTCAAGAGAAATGTAGGTGGTCTCCGCCCAGAACGGCAAAGTGATTGGAATTCAACATCAATCTGGCTAAGATGTGTTTTAGCATTACGAAAGAGAGACTTGAAAAAGCCAGATAGTCAGTGGTTACTGAGAATTGGCACCTTCTTGACGTTGAATAAGAGTGGTCAGGACTTCATCTATGCACTTCTTAGGGCATGAATTTTTCAGATATTCGGTTACCAGGACGTTGCCACGAGAATCGCGTTGGCGCAGAGTCTAGAATGGCCCATATCTCACAAGTGGGTGAAGATAGTGTTCTTGTAAACACCGACAACCAACCAGCTGCCAGCATATTTAGGAAAGGCAGTATGTCCCTTTTGCGACACCGTTTAGCACAAAATGCATGGCATATCGAAGAGCAGCCACTGGAATACTAGTGAATGGATTACTTAGGTTCAAAACACGGAGCGTTACGACGAGTAGAGAGGGGTGGATTGTTATGATGAATTTCTTCCTTCATTTTCGATGCATCAGCAAATAAATGGGGCATCCCCGACATTGACATGTTTGCTAACATGCACCGCAATGCAAAATACAAGGTGTTCTTTTCCAGCGTATCATGTCCAGCATCGGCCGCTGTCAATGCTTTCGAGATTGCGTAAGCTTTGGAGATATCGTTTCCTTTGCTTAGTTCCTCCGGTATCTTTCGGTCTTGAAAACGCTGAAATGGGCAGCGCATTAGAAGTCAGTGGGAATTCTGGGATGTCCTTATGGAGCTCACAGCTTTTTTATTATCAGAAGAGAGGGCGGAAGTGGTGTAGTGACAAGTGGCGCGCTTACCACGCGAGCGGTCCGGGGATCAAATCCTGGGTCGTGAGTCGCCCGGGCCAACCAAGCCTTCCATCCCTCCGGGGTCGGTTAATTGGTACCAGACTTGTCTGGGAGGATAAAAAACTGACATCGGCTGGCCCCCGCAAGTCATTGTATAGGCCACATCGCATTCAAACGCCACTGCGAATGTACAAATGGAAGTAGAATGCGTGCCGCATCCCAAAAAGGGATTGATCAACGGCAAATGCTTTATCCTTTATCCTTTTTATCAGAGGAAGGGGGCAGATGGTCGTATTCATAGAGACGGAGTCTCTTCCGGTGGGCACGAAAGCTGTTTCCAAGTTTAGACGGCAACCAGGGGTTCAGGTTACCCGTTCTCAAATCCCCGCTGAGTGCAAACCGGTATCTTCTTTCTATCCCCCGCTTGATTTTTACACAGTCTACTCTACAATAATTCAAAATGGTATTTATACCAGAGTATAACGGAGGTATAAGTGATATTTTGATTTATTGATCTTTGGTCGGAGGGAGGCGGGGCGAAGTTACCTCACTGAGCCTCGCCGTAGAAGGGCCATCCAGGTTTCTACGGCGTCTCAGAGGGGTCGCGCCGCCGCCGCGCCCTGAATTCTGACGAGAATATCAATGTTCATCTCTTTCAGTTCTCGTTTCCAAGCGCGAGCGGATTTGGCTCAGGAAGCTACACGACTTAGTCTCCCGTTAGCTGGAATTATTACAAACGCTCTACAAGCCGACCGGACCCTTACAACAATTTCTCTCTACAAGGCGGAATCAAGAAAATTTACCTCCTGGAAGAAACACTTGCATCCAGAACATTCCTCTTCATAAGGCTAAAAACTTATACTTCGCTATAGTAGCCTACGAAGGGACACAGAAGGGCGATGCCTTCTAGTCATATCAGCGCTTAATTACTTCTTAGGCCCTCTGACAGTGGTCGACAAAGACATCCAGGCGTCATTACTGGAGGCCGAGAAGAGGACAGCCCCTCCGGTAATACATCGCGCCAAGGTCGGGGCCTCACATGTGTAAGTCGGCAGAAAGGTCACAGGACCCACCATAACGCAGGCTGCCAACTCTGGCCTGTTTTACATTCAAAGCGTTTCTTCAGAATAGCGAGTATGGTGGCCTAAAGTATCAAGCGTTAGAGCGCCGTTAAAATAATGTGGATTGGCATGTAACCATCGAAAAGTCCAAAACGGATCAGTACAGGACAGGGAGCAACCAGCACGATTCGTTTAGACAAGCTAGAGCAAGAACTGCTGACAAAATATCTTTCCAAAGAGAAGCAAGCGTACCTATTTTCATCATCTTCTATGGGAGCCCACCTCACGTATACCACTTTGCGCTCCCGGCTAAGTGCGTTGCAGCGAATACAATTATCATTAGCATTTGTTTCACATCGCATCCTTTCAGAGGAGGGATGTGCTCCCTGGCACTTGACCTGGGTTTGAGCCAGATCAGGTTATGAGGCGGGTAGAGGAAATTCTATAAAGCTTTTTTCAGACGTTATCTCTAAAATCATATCTTTACTGGCACGCGAGCATCCCGAACCCTCTACATGAATCTGTTATTTTGTACCAAAAGTTACTTCCTTTATGTATCTATCTACAGGTTTTTTTTCATATCATCTGCCGCTTCCGTGGAACGTGTCAATTACGCATCATCAGTCCTCAACAATTGGTCGTCATCTCATGCAGATGGGTCTAATATTTCATTTAGGGCATTAATAGTAACCTATTTTAGCCCTATTTCATGCTTTATCCCTTTACAGAGGCCTCGGTATATTACTAGTAAATTATCACATGTCAGGTTTTACATCTCGTCTCATGTTCTTTGTAACATTTCATGCATAATGATACAAGTTTTGAGTTCTTCCTGTCCCGAGTCCGCGAACATTACCTGTGCAGTGTTCAAAATGATTTCTCGCAATGACAATAGTTCCGAGAAGATTTGGGTGACGGTCGTTTTCGGAGGCAATAATCAACTGAGGGTGTTAAAGGCAAACCCAGGCAGAGTTGTGTGAACAATTCCTGTTCGGTCTGTAGGATAGGTCCCTAGAGGACAATCACAGATGTGGCATTCCCGTGCACGGAAATCACCGACAAGAGCGCTAGGGCCTTGCAAAGTAAGCTGCTGCAGCTGCAGATTTTTTTCATCAGGCTGTTGTCTGGCGCCCTCTCATCTGTTGCGCTCTCTCGCCTCATACTCTCCTTAGTCTCTCATTCCCTTAGCACAGCCGATTAGGAAGGTGAGTGAGCCCTTAACCTGAGCGTTTTCGACGGATTCTTTTCCTTTTTTCTTTACTGCCGGCCCACTTGGCACCAATACATTCACATTCGTGTGCAAGAGCCACACCAATGCGATCCTGGGGCATGCCTTTAATCAAACCAAATCAGGATGGAACTACTGAACAGGCCGTTTCGTAATTAGGCATATTTGAGTGGGGTGCCCAAAAATATGTACACGTGTCCAGAGAACGTTTGAGGAGTTTGGGCGTCGACATGAGGATGCTGCCGTCTCTTCTCTCCACAACTGCGCAGCCCTACTTTGTAATTTCAGCCGTGTACAGGTTGATTAGCTGAGCTACAAGACTGTGCTACAAACATCTTATGCAGCGGATTTGCCACTTTTGCAACCATCTGAATAGTCTTGCTTCTGTTTAGCCTTCCAGGTTTGTTATAGTGGAACACTTATTGGTCGACGTTTCGAACAAATCGTCGTTTTCAAGACCTGAACTAAGATATCCTTCCTACATTGAAATCAGCGCATCTGGAGGCGATGATATCGTCGAGCGTCATTTTCACATCAGTTTGAACATTGAAGCATTTCTTACTCAAGAAGTTGTCGAGATGGTTGGAAAAGGGGTATTGGTGAGGGAGAGGTCCAGTGAGCAAGACGTGTGGATCGAAGCTTTGTTCAAGTACTTGCGAGGTCGTTTATGGGACGTGTGGCTGAGCGCCACCATGAAGGAGGCTTTGTTCACTTCTCTCGGTTGACGAACTTGATGTTTCTAGAGCATCTCATCGGTATGCTGGAGAGACATTGGTGTTGTGTAAATTCACCTGGTTTCCAAGAGCTGGTTGCATCAGTCCCGTGGAAGACAGCCGAATGTTGAGCTCAACATCTTCTACAATTTCGACTTTGGAGAAGTTTTTGAAGATTCATCGCTATCAAACTATTAGAGATAAAGCTTCCTGTAATCGTGAAGAGTCCATTTTCCGTCGTAGATGACAATGGATACCGAATACTAGTAGTTTTTGCTACGTAAAACGGGTGGAAACGACCCCTTGGGAAGACGGTATTGCTGCTGCTTCAGTCAGCCCATGCGGAAGCCACCTGTTCAGCTTTTTCACCTCCCAATTATCTTCAGGAGCCACAATATTTTCAATATACCTACTTCTGGTCCTACTGCTTGCTATAGCACAGTTAGACTGGAATCATCTTCTACGGGAATCTTCAGAAGGCCGTCGTCAACAGCAAAAGCATGCTCATGACTCCCCTCAACTTCACTATGGAATTCTAAACCAAAACTTTGGAGCCAAGGCTGTGCTGCGCTTCTGGAGGTGCTTCTTCGGCCCCATCCTTTCAAGTGTTACTTCGACAGGTCTGAGAAGCACTCAGAGTTTCAGCACATCGAAGAAAACTTACCCAAATCACTGTCTTGGCACCTTCAGTTTCAACTCTATAAAAACCCTAATATAACAAGTGCAACTGGATTTCAAGTTTACTGGAGAAAAAAAGAAGAAGTATACAGGGTGGCTACTAAATATTGGCGCATGGTTTATTGACCATATTTTTGCAAAGAGAAACTATTACATATTCAGAAGTTTATTTTTATATACAGTAAAACATATCCATGCATCACTGAAGAAGGTGCTCGAAATGGCCTCCCTCGGCAGTGATACAGGCTTCAAGTCTCTTCTCAACTGACATCACCGTGGGCCGCAAGTAAGTGACGTCAACGTGACGCGAGAAGATCATCACACTGGAATTGGCGCACAATTCTCAAAAGGACAGGCAATTGTTGGATCCGGCTAGCAGGCATCCTGCTCGACGTCGTGCGCACACAAGGAGCCGATTTCCAAAATCTGTCATGATTTAGGCAGGAATTACTTCCGACACCGAGACACCGTTTGTCTTTGTGGACAAATCCGTCAAAATTAACGCCCAGATCTACCAGGAAACAATTTTACGTGATGTGCTCGTTCCATGGACTGTTTCCAGCAAATGTCAGTGCCTTCTTCAGCAAGACTAGGCTCCTCCCCATGCCGCAAAATCTACGCTGGTGTTCTGTGACCGCCATTTTCCAGGTTACTGGTCACCAGATGTTAGGCCATCTAACTCACCCGATTGTACCCAATGGATTTTGCGGTGTGGGGCTTCCTGCAGCAGAAGATGCCTTCTAGGCAACATCGAAGTTTGGACTTCCTGAAGGCTTCCTAGGAGGAAGCGTTGAAGTAACTCGACGAAAACTGCTTGCGGCCCACGGTGATGTCAGTTGAGAAGAGACTTGAAGCCTGTATCGCCGCCGAAGGACTTCTTTCGAGCATCTTCTTTAGTAATGAATTGTTATGTTTTACTGTATATAAAAATAAACTTCTGAAGATGTAATAGATTCTCTTTTTGGAAATATGGTCAATAAACCATGCGCCAATATTTAGTAGCCACCCTGTATGTTTGCCAATGATATATGTATTGGGTCAGCACTCAAAGTAAACCACATATAATGGAAAAATGAACAAACAATGGATTACTAATAGAAGAAATATACAAATGCTTTCTCCCACTACAATGCAATTTTCACAGCTGAACATGACCAAACACTATGATGTCACTTTTGGTAGCAAAAGTATGATGTCATTTTTGGTAGGCAAGTGTACCCAACATGACGTTCATTGGCAGCATAGTATTTTTTGCTAGCTTTTTGCCTTTTTTTAGTATCGCCGCCTAATTCTCACTACGAATAGCCTCGTGTCCCAGTTAAGCAAGAGAACCGTTTCGTAGCTTTATTTTATAGTTTTTTTTTCCCGTTTCGTATTAGAGGTCACCCTGAGAAAATGAATATTACGT
The DNA here is from genome assembly GCA_036418205.1 of Ostertagia ostertagi. Classification (NCBI taxonomy): domain Eukaryota; kingdom Metazoa; phylum Nematoda; class Chromadorea; order Rhabditida; family Trichostrongylidae; genus Ostertagia; species Ostertagia ostertagi. The sequence goes on along the minus strand of MU883879.1, from coordinate 372 downwards.
CAAAGAGACAAAATCTGACTGTCAAACTAAGTATTGGTTATAAAACATCTATCACCCATATTTGCGGGATGTCTCGTGGTCGTCTATTGAAAACAGGTTAGATGCATGTGATTCTTGAGGATCGGCTCATGAGTGGTGCCATCGCAGAGACTTCAAATCCCTCGCTCGAGTCATAGATATTCGAAGACTTCTCATGTCTCTAGATATATTATTTGGCACCTACACAATATTATATTGATACTTAAAATGAGGGCTTCCAAATACATAGTCTTCCCTTTTGGAACAAGATTCGCTAGTAACTAAACGTTTCCTTGTCAAAAAATAGAACTGTAGAAAAGAAAAGAAAAGAAGCGGCGACACTTTCAGGGAAGC
>MU883876.1:0-16550 GCA_036418205.1 Ostertagia ostertagi | reverse complement strand
ATATATCTAGTCTAACGAACACTAACCTTTGGTTTCCATCAAAAGTAGAGGGTGCTAATAAGCGTGCGATATAAGCTAAGCCAAATAGAAAGTCAGCTAAAAGCGACTTACGAAACCCTGACCATGGTATTCTTGCCTTGAAGCTTCTATACTATTTACGCAACCAACCAGGAAGAGTATTGAGCTCTCTCCTTGGTAGATGTGAAATTTGTTCGCTAGTCATTTCTGGATAAGCTCAATGGAATCCTTTTACCTCTTCTCGCTACCTGTATCTTACCAAGAAGATTTTTTAGAAGGTCCATGACCGACTGTACATTAATCTCGGCATAGTCATGGTAATACTCACCTTTGATGCTTCAGCCTCCGAGATTGGTACAGGATTTATAGGCTAAAGTTTCGGCCGTAGACCATCTGTAAAGAAAGTTGAACATGTGTGTGACCATTCAAATACCTTTCAAATTACAAGAAGAAAACTCCAAGGGTTAAAAAATGAAAGATGTCGGAGAGTCTGACTTCAACACGTTGACGACCGCCGTTGTGCGCGTACTGCTTCAACATTTTTCGTATTCTCTCATCAATAGGCATCAATCCTTCAGCGTTTTCATTATCAGTAATGAAGAAATAGTTTTTCGGATCCAATAATGTACATGGACCGTTGTGGAACAGGAGAAAACACCAAATAAATCAAGGAAAACTAGTCTGCCCCATGCGAAAGTGTTAAACGATGACGGAGCTGTAGGAGGCTTTCTCGGCTGTAGGTTCTTGGTTGAGCCCACATGTGTATGAATACTTTAAAGTACGGCCAAAGGGCTATATGAAAAGTATTGCTTGAGGCCAACATAAGGTCGGATCACTGCTGATGGCCGCGCAACGCTGTAGGATTTTGGGGAGTTTGGAATTTTTTAAAGGTGAGCTCTTGCCTCGGGGGCCCGCAGGCGTATCGACTGCGTAGATTAAAACCACACAGAATTTCATTGTAAACTCCGCCTCTGAGCATAGCGTATTTTGAAGGCACCGCGAATTCGTGGTACTGTCTTCTATTTTCGAAGGATATCTATAGTTCCATTCAATCAGCAAATTGATTGCAGGTCAGTTTTCGAGAGCATACATTCGAAGTTCAAATAGGTCGCCAAGTGGCAATTCGACCTAAGAGAAACACATCCGAGACGATAAGGGTGAATATTTTTAGAGTCCTTCCACAGCTTTGCTCGAATTCTTCTAATTTGTTCTGAATTTTCCTAGTTGCTCCTTCCGCAAAGAGGAGCTTGCTGTCTTGCTAAAGGCGAATTGTCAATCGATAGCCAAGCTCTATCGGAAGCCGGATTGCATTATGGAGGTACGTTCTAGTATTCTACCTGGAGATTTAACACGTTGACGACAGCGCAGGACACATACGTCCCGCACTTTGCAGGCCATAACGGACAACGCGGGACGTATGTGTCCTGCACCCATGCATTCATTTTTTCCTCGCACACGTGATTCATTTTTAGGCTTCTTGTATTCATTCCATAGAGAAAACCTTAGCATAGATACAAACATAGTCGCTCTTAGAATGGTCACGTATGCTTCAAATTAGGGGAGGTTTTCTGAACCGAACGAAATCGTCAGTCTAGTTGATTTTTGTTTACATTTTCTTTTCATGAATGTGAATATTTAAAGGGTAGTATAAGTCAATACGGAACCTCAAGGATGACAAGATATGTGTTTTGATTGCAACAATCGATGCAAAATTGCTTTTGACGTTCATTGCAGCTGATTCTGACAAATTTTGCTTTTTCACTATTATTTCATCCGTATTTCGATCAAAATTTCACTACTGTATCTCTGGGGCGCTTCTACGCACTGAAAAATACTAATCTAACTTTGTATCAATCATGTTTTATGCATTTACCACGCAAAATTCGCCTGAAGGACCTGAGGCGGCGGCGCTCGCAAAATCGCGCCGGTCCCACGCGGCCAAAAGAAGCCAAAACGCGCGTTGTCGTCAACGTGTTAAAGACAAAACTCGAGATGAAATTGATAATCATGAAATAGGTAGTGGCAGAGTCAAAGTAGACGATGGGTGGCGTATCAGCGGCAGAAAGCGCTCAGTTGAAACAATCAAAACGCGCGAAAAAGTGTGTAACGGGCCCACACATACTGTGTCCCGATCAAGTTGTGTGATTTCTTCTCAGAAGGGTCTTCATACCAACCGTCTCACCCTGAAACCTTACTAACTTCAGCTTTTGCTGTTGAGTACGTGCATATTACCATAAAAAACATCCTACTCTATAAAGATCGTGTGCATGCATGTGTATGTATGTGTATTGCTGTACCGCATTGTGTTACATATTTGGCTAGTGATAAAAAATGACAACTACTGACTAAGAACTCGGAAGAGGCGTCACACCCCGGAATTCACAAAATTTATAGCGCACGGTCCAGCTGTAGTTGAGCGTTTCCTCCAAGATATGGAAACTAGGGGTAGGGGCTGGGACGGAAACGTATTCGTCGCGTGATAAAAAGTGAGAACTATTGATAAGAACTGATAGCGGAATACACACAGTTGCGTTCAAAAGTTTGGAAACTTTTTTATTTCTGGCCAATAGACACTGAATTCACTATTATCGATAGAATCAAGTGTAGATTACGATGAGCAACATAATTTTTTGAAAACGAGAATCGCATTTGAAAAATACGAATTTTTATAAGAAATGGCGCGTCAAAAGTTTGGAAACTTCCCAATTCCAAAGCGAATTCAACAAAATAGCTAAGAATTTTTTTCCCAGTTGTGTGAATTTGTACTCATTTTGGGGCGCAAAGATATTGCCGATGGTAGGTTAGACAGTACTAAATCCAGCGAAGGGGAGAAAAGCCAGGGAGAACACAAACTGCTCACATGCTCCTCCAGGATCCCTTCCTCTTGCTATGGCTTAGTCCCGAGCACAGTAATCGATTCACCCACTTGAATGTATCTCCTTCCCCCCCCCCCCAAGCATACCTTGTTTTGCATTACTACTATGTAAGTTCATAAAAATCAGTGAAAAGTAAAATAGTAGCTGTGAACTCTACTTCGCATTGTTTATTGTTGACATGATGATATCAAATAATCGTTTAGGACTTTAATGAACCTGCGCGCATGTTTGGGGTGATAACCTCATGTTTGTGGAATTCTGCATATATAGGTGGAAGTGGCGGAAGTGACAAGTGGCGCGCTCACCACGCGAGCGGTCCGGGATCAAATCCTGGGTCGTGAGTCGCCCGGGCCAACCAAGCCTTCCATCCCTCCGGGGTCGGTTAATTGGTACCAGACTTGTCTGGATAAAACACTGACTTGTACATCGGCTGGCCCCCGCAAGTCATTGTATAGGCCACATCGCATTCAAACGCCACTACGAATGTACAAATGGAAGTAGAATGCGTGCCGCATCCCAAAAAGGGATTGATCAACGGCAAATGCTTTATCCTTTATCCTTTACCGGATTGAGCGACATGCCAGCTCTTCCGCAAGAAGTAGAACTCAGTTAGACTTCAGATCTTGACTTGTTCGCTTCATAACCGCTTCTTTTCTAGTGTAAAAAGCGCCAGAGAGGTAAGCCAGCATCGGGTCATTTCCGCGATAGAAAACCCACCTCCTGCTAGTTCTGACTATCGAAGGGCAGCATTGTATTCTACAGGCTATTCTTGTTGTCGCCCACCCCCCATTTCTCTGCCTATATGAACTGGGGAATCGCTGAATGGTCGGACACACCACCATCCATGACAATATTTCCACTATTTCTGACTATTAAAGGATGTGGCTAGAATTAGGTTTCCTGTAGATAGAACACTTCACAAGGTCCAGAACATCATTTTTAAGAAGACAGAAATCGCATGTCGCTGAGACGAAGTTTTCCCAACCTTGGTCCCTGTTAGCCGTTATGTGCGAGCCAGTTGGGCCATCCCAGCCTTTGAAGCCCAACAATGCTTTTGGACACCTCCGTCAATAATATCAGCCGCGCCGATGTGACTCACTTGACTTTCATAGATTACGTTGTTGCGATACGGGCCGTCCACACCCTTACAGTCTTTGAGGAGGGCCAATTTTCTTGCGAGGGTACTTTTTTGTGAACGATCATTTTCCTTATGTCTGCTCAACTCCAATAACGCTGAAACACTAGATAATAATGCTTCCTTACAGGCTGAACCACTGAAAAACAATTTCAATTTCTCGTTCCTGATGCAGACTTAAGAAAAGGAGATCCCATAGAAAAACTGCCTTCCTTTGCATTAATACATTCGAAATACCAGTCACTCAATGTTCGACTCCTAAATCAGCGAATCAAGTATCATTGCATAGTTTCCATGTCATGTGATTGAACAAAAAGGTTCAAACGTTTGACGTACCCTTACGAAAAAAAGTCTTGTTTCTCAATAATCTTAGATTGCTGAGTTTTTTCTTCGTCGATTCTAGACTTTTTGTGTAAGATTTAAATTTGAGACAATTCGTTATTTATCAGCCGCGCTAGATCAAAAATAAGAAATTTCCAAATTTTTGACGGGTACCGTAGGCAATGGGGAGACGGCGTGAAAATTTGGCCGATCCCTGGATCGTGAAGCACTGAGCCTACTGGTGCGACTTTTGTAGACATATTTTATAGGCAAAATCTATTGACATGGGGGGTTACCATTAGGCAAAAGCGGCCTGACGTCTTAGAGGGCAGATCAAACGACAAACGACATACTTACGTATTAACTTTCTCCCCCTTTGATGTTTGCTGATTGCGCGAATGGACGTCACTCTTTGAGCCGTCGCCATTCTCACCTGTTTTTTTTGGTAGCTGTAAACGGGTGAATACCTACCGATGTGTGATAGATCCAGATGAAGCGCGTAAAATATTGCGATCATTCAAGAGCTCCACTTCATTACCTTCCGATGATATTTCCCGAATTGTTTACATATGTTGCGCCTCACCTTTATGCGAACCAATTTGCATGATATTGTGTTTCGCTAATTTACCCGCACTTCGATTGAACTGGAGCTGCGTGACGAGAAATTGCTTCACATTTTCACAGGTGCAATCTTATTTCCTTACAACAGCATGGATTGATTGCTGGAGTTTTCTCTTGTACTCTCATGGCTGATTGTATCTTTGACTGGAATCGAGCGACTATTACTGCCGCGCCGACGAAGCTTCCAGGTTGCTCAAGTCTGCTCAAAAACAGTTTCTGGAAATTCTGATAGCTGAAAATTTTAAAATGGCCAGCTCCAAACGGAGACGCCAGTGGATCACCGAGCACAAGGTACACGTTGTGGGTGGGGCGAGTCTTGCGAATGAGCCCCTTTAAGGAGATAGCAGAAAGGGCACATCTTTTTTGAAGGCGCAGTAATCTACCTAGCGGGCGCACTACATTGCAGCATCAACTCATTGAGGAATGGGTCAAGGAACTAGTGCCACCAGTCTTTACTGACACTCGTTTACACTTTTCTGTTGAATGAAGAGGACGGTGTTCCAAGAAGTGAAAAGTAATAGATTCAAAGACGCCTAGGCCTATTCTTTTCGAATATAATCGACCACGTCCTACCCCACAGCTACCTACGCTCAAAATATATCGAGAAATTGGAACGAATTCTTTCAGAGCGCTCGTTCACTCCAACGGCACCAACGGCACCTCCTAGTACGAGGCACCGATCACTTTTCGTTGGACTTCGAATTCCACCGGTACCAAAGCCAACTCCAGCGCAGGATATCCAACGGCTTTCATGGTGAGGAATTTCTGTGAGCAAATGAGTTTCACTAGATCAATGAACTGATTGCAGGACTGATGTGGTGAATCGTGAATGGTCCATCACGTTTCTGATCTGCTCAATTTCCGTTTTGGTTATAATGATTGCCATGGTTGGCTTCGGGATTGTTGTATTTCTCTACCTCCAGATTAAACCGCCTCTTTCTAAAAGATGCTACCTGATTGAAGACTGAAGAGATGTACCCTGAATCCTCCAGGCTTTATGGGAGATGTGCTGTTTGACAGCTCGAGATTTTGAGAGGATGTGAATGTATGGTCTTGGATGTAGGCACTCCCCAGGTTGTGTTACTGAGATTTATCCTGCATTCGCAAAAACCACTACCCTCCCTACGTCATTAGCAACTAATTTGATGACCGGTTTGCCATACACTCACTCTTGAAGCTCGGCCTTTGCTTACAAAAAATCCCGGTTGTTATTAGTACTTATAGCCGCAAAATTGCTGCTGGGATGAAGAGTTGGAATAATTATGAGGGCATTTTTTCCAATGCTCATAATTCAACATAATTCAACACTCCACATCTCCGCCACGCCCATCTCCACCCCTTTCTCAGCGGAGGACTTGTTGACGAATCATTGATCGGAGCGGGTTACACAAGAAACACGCTAGTGGGACAGGCACATTTGCGCAAAATGGCTATAAATGAGTACAGATCTCCCTCGATGAGATCTGATTCAGCTGAGATTTATTATGTTCCTGTCTTCCCTTATTATTTTGTGATTTTCCGCACGACTTCGACTTCTGTGATGATGTTCATCTGTTCTGTCTTTTGATTGTGTATGCACACTATAACAGCTATGAGAAGCACAAATTTCTTTTTGAACCTACGATATGTTTGTCATACGTATCATTCATTCAACGTCCTATCGACATTCACTTTATTTCAGGGCCATTTGATCGATTTGATGATTTTTAGACACCTGATTGTAAATATTACTGTTTTATACTCGGACAAAGTTCGAAGTTCGCATCGCATTCTCTACTAGTGAAGTGGGTAGAATCCATGTATTCTGCATGCTGCACATATACGTAATAATAAGTCTAATATTAATCGATGTGATAACAGTTTCGTCTCTTTTAGACCGTGACATTCAAACGCACTCATTCGTACAAAACAAACGTTTTCGAAAAATTGTGACAGTCTAATGTACATTGCTTATCGAACCGACGACCAAACCGAAGCAGGGTCAAGCGTTGAGGCATCTGACGGTGGGGGGACGTATTAGGCGCAGTAGGAAGGATGAGTTGTGACTGCCGGCGGACCAGCGGCGGCTCGTGTGAGAGTAGAGGGACTACGACTTGCATCAGATTTGGAGTGCAGCGGCGCATATCTAAGCGGATTCGACCTTCAATTTCCCTGTGGAGATGTGAGTTTGTAAGAAATAACAGGTTCTCAGAAGAGACTACTCAGAATGCCGGGAACAACGCCTACTCAAGAAAAAATTCACTTTTCAGTGTTTTCACAACATATGACCATTTGAGTGAGCTGAAACCTTTCTGTGCACTTTTATATTCATTAAGAAGCAGAAATTGGTTGCTCCTGAAACTTCTTCACTGTTGCACAAATCAGTACACGAAAGAAAGAAGTTACGGTCGTTGAAGGACTGTCAACGCAACGATCAGACAGAACTCAACGAGGCCACTTTTGACGTACTGAAGGTACCAAGTACTCCCATGATAGTTTAATAGAACAAATCTTCCAGTGTGCACGCCTTAAAAGCCTTCTGATTATATGCATTTGAGGTTATGGCCTTTGAAATTGTAAAAACTCGCGCATCTCGAAAATGTCCCTCGCTATTTGCTCACCTTACGACGAATGACTTGTGATATGAGCGATCATCGGCTGCTGGAGAAAGGCAACTCCAATGAAGTGAGTTTGGAGGACTGATTGATGGAATAATCGTCGCGGGGGGGGGGGAATGGATCACAGCATGGTCGTCGTAATTGAATGGCGGCGTAAGGCCGATGTCATAGTTTGCGAATCGAGCGATTCGCTAGCGAATCGCTGGATCCGAGCGTTGTGCAAGCGATGCACCAGCGAGTCGAACTAGGTACCAGCGACTCAAGTAGTGGCGGGACCCAATTAATCAAAGGAAAGCCCCGCCTTTCTCAAACAGTGTCGCTCCCTACTAAGTTTACCTCTAAACCACAAGCCAAAATGATACAGCAGCCTTACTCGGCCAACGTTTCCGCCTTTTCGCCTTCGTCAGAGCCTAGAAAGTCACAGAAAAGTGCGAGCTGACTGCGCTCGAAGCCCACAAAGGTCAGCGAAGGGTGCGAGTTCACTTGTTATGGCTAGGCATTCATCTTTCCTGATTTTTGGGTTTTTAGCGCTTATCCAAAAGGCCTCCAAAGTTTTGCGCGCTGAAGGTGTGGGGCTCTCGCGTCAAGATCCTTACAGTGACCTCAAACTCCGCGCCTCCATGGCATTGCAACCGATGACCACCCAGGGGGGTCTCAGGCCTTGATCTTGCTTAGCCCGTCTAGGTGTTCCTTGATCCTGGGCACAAGGGCCGCCCAGTTTCCCCGATGTACTCCTCCCCGCAGAGCGCACATGAGATTAGGTAGACCACACACGATGCCATGCAGTCACCCTCCCGCCCGTTAGGGACAGATGACACAGTGGGGGTAAGGCAAGTGCGGTCGTACCAACGGTTGCGGACCAACTGCTGTTTTAAGTTTGTGGGTGGGACATCGACCACCCAGACCAGGTCTTCGAGACCACACGTGCGTTTTCACAGCCAAGCTGATCCGGTCATTCACAAAAGGTATGCAGAAGGCCACCTTATCCTCATCCTCGCCCGCAAAGCGATGTTGTCTTCTTGTGGGAGGTCCAGGCGGAGATTTTCCTCTTTGGGGTACCCGATGGAAAGTGCTATCTTTTCAGCCATCTCCAATGACTACCTTCTTTCCTGGTTCGCCCGATGAGACCATTTTTGCCGTTCTGAACATGTTTTTAGTGATAGCGCTTTTGTTTTGCAGGGATGTGCCGACCGGAAATGGACTAAGATGTTTTTGTTGCTGGGTTTGACGGTACCATTGGTACGGTAGAACCCGCGCCTAAAGCTGGATTGCACGTTCAGGAAAGGGAGCCAGCTGCCTTTTGGCTTCTCCCTTGTGAACTTGATGTTGGCAGCTTGGCTATTCGGAGGATTGAAACATGTGTCCATTTCTCTTTCTGATGAGCAGACGACAAAACAGGACAGGTCGGCGGTCCAGTAACGGCTTTTCTATCTTGGACATGTACGCAATGGCAAGTACTGGTGACCCATGGCCAACCCTCTGATCTGCCTGTAGTATTGCCCAGACCACCTGAAGATGGAGCAGTCGAGACACTCGCTGACAAGTGTCATTACGTGGGTGGTCGTGAGACCATGTTCATAGTACATGTTGGTAGATGCCCGATGTTTTATGTACATGTTTATAGATGCCTGATGTTCACTAAGCAGCTCAAAGGTGGCCTGCATGGCATCCTTGTTTGACACATTGGTGTAAGGGAGGTGACGTCGAAGGATTCCATGACGTGGTTCCGTCTGAACCTGGCCTCACGCAATCGGTCAAGGAACTTGGTGGTATTGCTGAGGTGGGCCGGGATGAACGGTAGCAGTTGCACCAGCACGAGGTTCAGCAGCCACGATATTCTGTCGGTGGGTCCTCCGATGCTGCTTATTATGGGGCGGACCTGGAATTTGAGGGGTCGTTTGAAGACAGGGTGGTCTGCGAGAGCTTGTGTGTTTTTCAGGAGGACATAGAGGACCGGGCAAGTTGGGAGGTCGCATTCAGACGTGTCCCACTGATTTTGGCGGCTCTGCAGCACGTACTACGTCCATCCAAGTCCTGTTGAGTTTGCGATACTGCTTTTTGAACTCTGTCTCCGATGAGGGTCGTACAGAGTTTCATCCTGGAGGTGAGATTTTGTAATAGCAAAGTTCAGCTCCGGAGAAGTACCACAAATTCGCCTCTTTTATCACTGCCAGATACCTCAAAGTGATTGGGACGTATGAAATTCCTTAGTTCTTTGAGCCCGAGTTTTTGTGCAGCACCCGTGAGGTCCGACGGGATCCGCTTCTGGTTGCCTCGACTCATTATGGTGTAGACTCGAAGTCGCGAACCACACAGAATGTCACATCCACTGATGGGTCAGGGTCCTGTGGCCTGAAGAAAAGGAAGGGGAAAGGGATGGGGGGATGTTTGACCCTGTTAATGGTTGTTGACCTGCATCCCTCGTTTTGGCCTTGAGGCGAAGACTGTCCTGAAGAGTTTGTAGTGCTCCAAGGATCTTGCGCGATACCCCATGACCTATTGATTGGTTGGGAGAAAAACTGGGACCGAGACTGAGAACAGATAGCGCATTATTGGAAAGATTCACACCGCCAATAACCGTAACTCTAGATGGATTAGCTGTTCCACTGTTGTCAGTAAGTGGATGCTCTTGGTTTGTGGAGGTGGCAACTGGTGATTGCGCGATACGACGACTTCCCAGGTCTACTAATCTATTGAACTTATTTCGAAGTCTTACTTTGATGTCTGAACGGATAGAATCGCAAATGATCTTTGACTCACCCACAATTCTCCTCCATTGGCGACTCGGCAGATATCGTTGACAATACAATTCTTTGACATACATTTGTTAAGCATGAAGTACATGTAACCTTCGTGTAACTTCTTCTTCTTGATCAAGTTCGGTAACCATGTTCAGAACGGCAGAATTGATCTTATCGGTTGAAAAGGAGAGGAAGGAGTCATTGAAGATGGCTGAAAAGATAGCACTTTCCATCGGCCTGAACCTCCCACAAGAAGACAACATCGCTTTGCGGGCGAGGATGAGGATAAGGTGGTCTTCTGCATGCCTTTTGTGAATGACCGGGCCAGCTTGGCTGTGAACACGCACGTGTGGTAAGACCTGGTCTGGGTGGTCGATGTCCCACCCACAAACTTAAAACAGCAGTTGGTCCGCAACCGTTGGTACGACCGCACTTGCCTCACCCCCCACTGTGTCATCTGTCCCAACGGGCAGGAGGGTGACTGCATGACATCGTGTGTGGTCTACCTAATTTCATGTGCGCTCTGCGGGGAAGAGTACATCGGGGAAACTGGGCGGCCCTTGTGCTCCAGGATCAAGGAACACCTCGACGGACAAGGCCTACCCCCCTGGGTGGTCATCGGATTGCAATGCCATGGAGGCGCGGAGTTTGAGGTCACTGTGAGGATCTTGACGCGAGAGCCCCACACCTCAGCGCGCAAAACTTTGGAGGCCTTTTGGATAAGCGCTAAAAATCCAAAAATAAACAGGAAAGATGAATGCCTAGCCATAACAGTGAACTCGCACCTTTCGCTGACCTTGGCGCCATCGGCTCCATGCCGAGGGGCTAGGTCATCCGAAGCCACCCACAGAGTCAGTCTAGCGGTGGTCTCAGCAAAACCCTACCGTACATTCTAAGGTGAGTCGACTGGTGCTTGTGATTTACGACGCCCCTAGTGCTTCTAGTCTATGGGACTATTTCGAAGTTAGAAATGATGTCTGCGGTAGGTCGCACTGATCTTTGACTTTCCAGGCTCTGACGAAGGCGAAAGCCGAAACGTTAGCCGAATAAAGTCTTGTATCATCTTGGCTTGTGGCTTCAGAAGCAAACTTAAAGGCACGCTCCGCGATCAGGCGGGCTCGCCTGTTCCATCCAGGGGGTAGCAGGTGGACAAGTGTTGATGTCGGGCCCTTTTGCGGCTTGAAAGTACGCGACAAAGGCGCAAGGAGCTCGTCCAACCCGCAACTCACACCTTCGTCCGCAAGCCCCACCCTTCGCTCGGTTGCCACGTGGCGCTGCTTGAAAAGCGCGGGCGCATTTGAGGCAGTGGTCCCAGCGCGATCCAATGTTATTGACACTGGAGCAAGTAGAGTTAGGTTCTAGGTCTCTTACGGGGCGTAATCGGTGGTTTCGTTTGCTTTCCTTCTCTTTTACAGACCACCTCCCACCTATAGCTTCATAACTGAACGCTTTTCCACACCTATTTTATCCCGAATCTTGCCTTAAGAAGATACATACACGATGCCAAAATTTATTGATGGTCGATCCTTTATGCTAAGTGTCGCTTCCATAGAACGTTGGGTTCGCCACTATAATGCTGATATCGCTGGTGCATCGGTCGATTCGCTGATGCAATGCTCAGATCCAACGATTCGCACGATTCGCAAACTGTGGCATCGGCCTGAGAGAGGCTGGGGTCAAAGTCTTAAGCGTTACTAATGCATTTAGGAAAGTGGCCAGTCGTCAACAAGGCGCTGGGACATGATGATACGGCAAAAAATGTAGTCTAGAAACACAGGTCCCCTGCCTATCGGCTGTAATTATGTTTCCACCCCGCAGGGACCGGTTCCTGTCTCGATGTCTATTATGTTGAATAGCTTTTCTCCACATATTGAAGTAGCACGCCACCTGCGCCAGAGTCAACCCTGCGTTGCGCAGTTCTCAACGGCCACGTTGCGCAGTTTCGCCCGATTAGACACGTTCTCTCGCGCGAACATTCACACTCGCATGCTCGAGCCGTCTGTGTCTCCGCCCATACAGCGTGCGTTGAGGATCTCTCAACGTGCCGTTGCGAACTGCGCAACGCAGGGTTGACTCTGCCTGCAACCTTCACCCTATAACAAAAACAAATTGAAAGTTCATGAATAGCGAGAGAGCATATCAACGAGTGATCATGAGAAAACACAAAAAAAAACACACCTTTGACTCCGTTTCCTTTTATTTCTTCCAATTGAATGAATGAACAGCTCCGTGCGACCGTGTATTATCCCGAGAATGCATCCACATTTTGCAAGAATAATCTCAACGAGAGATTTGCATCGCGAACTACTATAATATCATTGCGAAACGTCTCGGCGTCAAACTTAAAGCGAGGGATTACGATGAGTTTGGACTGGGTTCATAGTGGAAGTGGAGATGCTGAATAATGCCCCAGTGGCGAAAAAAGCAAAGAAATCCGTCAAGAAGGCGCAAAATGGGACCCCTTTCTTTGCCCGTTGACCTCCGATAATGGACGAGCTAGCAACCAATTAAGAGGTCTTTTGCACATGTTAAACCGATAGCACCATCATACTACCAGCAAAGGCCATGCTTTGATTGGTAACGCGTTCCATGGGAAAGTTATAGGATACGCACTCGAAGCGGAATACCTCATCAAAATGATAATCGAAGGCGCTGCTGCTGGGGGCGGAGCACAGGCCGTGGCGGAGCTCAGAAAGGAATGGCAAGCCCAGTACGCTGCAACTAGCGCACCTTTGGCCACAAAAACGCAACATTTCGTTTCCTTGGGCCCCTGACTACTGCTTCCAATGGTGCATGTACTTCCACGCTGCACACACTTTATCGTAATCTCTCGCTTTAATGATCACCGCAAATCGATTACGGTAGCCCTGAAAGTTCCATTTCTATGCCCATAACCAATAGGAAAGCGCATGCGAAATTTCTATTTTAATTTTACCATTGCGTAGGTAATTGTTTTACATTTGAAATCAAAGAACTCGTAGCATAGTACGCAGGGAAATGATGTAGAAGTAAACATGGAAGCGTATTTATTCAGTGTAGTAAAGCGAAGCATAAATTAAAGACATCTCTAAAGGGCTAACATGAACAGCGAATTTGATTTGGGTGAATCCAAGAAAGTCGGTGTTTTATGAGTCGGGCAAATTCATTGAGGTAATTGTATAAGCCGATTTAATCAATTCAACTTATCAAAACCCAACATGTTATCAATTAGCTTTGTAAAATTACACACTCGCGGTGCTTCCGACTTCATTTGCATTTTCAAGTTTGATGTGGGTTGCGGTGTTTGTAATAGAACTCGCTCTATTCCTACCAACATCTGTGAGTTTTGATCAACTTCTTCTTTGAAGCCCCAATGGGATCGTGCCCTGAGTGTGATCATGGTGGAAAGTTTGTCATATCGACTGCCGGCGCTTATGACGTTAGGGGGGGGACATTGATGTAAGTGATCCGCCAACAAAATTTGTTAGTCTTAGAGGGCTGAAGCGATAGGGGGGAGGACGTGAGCAACCACCATCTCCTGAGCTTAGTACTAGTGTTACCTACCAACGGTTTTTAAATGCCTTGTTTTGAATGTCCCCCTATGGAAATTTCTCAGCTACCCCCGACAGTGTGAGGATAAATCGTCCACTGTGTTGAGCAAGTGAACGACTACGCTTACATAGTATACTACGACTCTTAGGGGGTACCATCTCTCGCTGTTGCGCATCTCACCTTCACTCATAATCCTTGGACCATGGACCATACCATGGATGGAAGAACGGTCTACGTGAGCTTCGTTCTGATAAAGTTAGACAAGAATGGTTATTCTGAGATGAAACTAAATCGCTCAACCAGCGAATGGCCAAGGTGATAGGACGTCGTTGAAGGGTGAAAGTGGCCGATAATGGTATTGAAAGAAGTCAACGACAATTCACTGTGACTAAATCCGCTACAGCAGTACAGCCAATCTCGCTAGATACAGTACTCGCCGTTTGAAATCGAAAATTCACGCGAATAACGCGAATCCTCGTTAATTTCGTGAATTCGTTATAACTCGGTTCAAAATTGAGCTTTCGAGAATCCGAAGATATCTTTGAATTCAGCTCGTCGGACACTATAAGAATGTGCTTTGATACTTTGGAAAAGCTCCATATAGGATTGCGCCATGCACTCGATTTTCATCTCAAAAAGTAGTTGCTCGCATGTGATGTGTATATAATCCCGCTTATGCGGGCTGACCGCTACACACAAGAAGGGCCTCAAAACTTACCCCAGAATGCGCCACGTACTCAATCTCATCCACTACATTGTGAGATTAGATGAATGTTATTTTCCGAATTCTTAGATCTTCATTTCGTTTTTAAGCGCTTACTGGCTTTACGTGTTCCCTCTGCTCTCAATATCCCATCCTCTGTATATCAAGTGGAATCTTTGAACAGTTCTCAGCAGGCATAGTGGGCCTATTATGTGACATTTTCCATTTTCAGAGGAGATGTTTTGCAGAAAGCTGTGAAGATAGCGAACAATTTCCTTCACTGTCGTAGACTACGGTCACTTGTCTGTAAGGATTATATGGAAACCTTATTTATTTATTTATTTATTTATTTATTTATTTGTAACGCTGCATAAGGCAGTCGTGAGAAACATACCAAGAACAATTTCAAATTGATGCTGTACACTTCTACTAACCATAGCTCAACAATTCCTTCTTCACGAGGCGTTTGAAAAGTAAAAAAGCAGGGAAGACAGGAGTCACTTTTGATTTTAGATTAATGAATATAGATCCAGCTCGACACTTAAAGCTGTATCGCTTTAAGTTGGTTCGTGGCGTTGCATATGAAATCTTCTCCGATCCACCTCTAGTTTTTGATTTGACCCTTTCATAAAATTTGGATGCATCAACTCTGGCAATACCTGACAATATTTTGAATACCATGCAAACATCGTAAACTTTTCTGCGGGAATTTAAGCTGTATAATTTAAAACATCGATTTCTGCGAGTAGGATCAGGTAAATTGGAATAGGAGGCCATCCTGGACTCAATGACTAATTTCCTCGTGAAATTATCTTGAATTCTCTCAAGTAACTGGACATCTTTTTTCTTATGAGGGCAGAACACTGATGTTCCACACTCTACGATAGGTCTAACATACGTTTTATAAGCCTTAAGTAAAACATCTTTATCTTTGTCGACAATCCCTTGAAAATCTGATATGTACGAAATGTGGCCTTTTTGAATAGCGCTTGGAAGTGACCAGAAAAGTTTATCTTGTTATCATAATGAAAGCCAAGGTCCTTAACAGAGGGAACTTCATCAAGAACATGTTTGCCCAGGCAATAGGTGCTTAACAAATTAGAAGCACCAATCCTCATATAAACGGTTTTGTCGGGAGCTAGGGGTAAGTTCCATTCGTGTGACCAGTTAAAGATAAGATCTAACGCCTTCTGAATGAGCCTTGTATCAGCTATGCTTTCCACTTTCCTATATACTTTGACATCGTCTGCATATTGCTTGCAAATAACACCACAGTCCTCTAAAAGACCAGGGAGATCTGCAGTATATATAGCGAAGAGAATGGGAGATAAGACGCCACCTTGAGGAACACCACTTCTAACATCTCTAACCGTCGAAAAGGTTGAACCGATTCTAACCTGAAAAGTTCTACCAGACAAGAATTCTTTTATCCATTGACAAATTAATGGATGAAATTTGAGCCGATCCAACTTGAACAGAAGTTTCTCATGTTCTACTCTGTCAAAAGCTTTAGAGAAATCAAAATAAACAACGTCACAAGATTTTTTGGCATCAAGGTAATCAGTCCAATCGTTAATACATTCCAATAGATTTGTTTCAACCGATCGACCAGGAATAAAACCATGCTGGTTGGATGGTATTATTCCATTTCTATCAAGATGACCCATAATGTGCTTTTTTGGAATTTTCTCAAACATACGAGAAAAGAGAGTCAAGTGTGGAATGGGTGGGCAGGGTCTCACGAAATACAAAACACACATCAGCTAAGCGGAGCCCCGCAGAGTGGCGTGCGTCGAAATGAACTGTACCGAAGACCAAGATTTCGATTTCAGTGACAAAACGACCTCGAAACTGGGCCAAAAAGTGGGTTAAAGGTGTGCATTGGTAAGTCACATCGAATTAGGGATGAAATATTTCATGACTCGGTTGGGAGAAAGCCTACAGAGCAGAAAACAATTTGGTGTAAGGGAGCAATGTCTACGGTGTTTCCTGCATACATGACGTGGA
>MU883871.1:0-11303 GCA_036418205.1 Ostertagia ostertagi | reverse complement strand
ACCAGTTGACTTGACGAGGAAGACTACGGTAGGTCAAGTGTGGCAGCCGGAAATCTTCATGCTCCTACAAGGATTTCCTGGCCCACATACCTTTTCAGATCAAACTTTGGAATGACCCAACCATCCAGCAATACTCGCTTTAAAAAGCTCATTCCTGACAAGCTTATGTGGGCATCGTTCAAGAAAGGGCGTGCTCCTACTGGCACATCAGTACACCCTGCGGTGGAATTTAACGATACACTTTAAAATCACATTTATGCGTTTCAATGGAGACCTGTAACGAGGACAGTTATCATTTAAGTGGTGGAAAAAAACCTTTCCGCCTGCGTATAGTTGAACCATAAGTCCTATGGACGCAAATATACATATAGACATAGATATTATGTACACAGTACGACGTCCAAGCCTGGGAAAATAGGCGTCCGCAAAGCCAAATATCTGAAAAGAGAAGATTGGCCGTTGATCTTTTGCGATGATTCGATACTTTCACATTCTTTTCAACAGGTGAAAGTGGAGTTTAAAGGGAGGAGGTGGGGGAAGAACGAGGCACCATGCTCTCCCTCATATTAAAGAAAACTGTAAGAATGCTCATGACACGTATTCGACTTCTTCGAAGTGCACAGGGGTGGCCAAAAAAGAGACACTTCACTCACATTTCAGACAGCATTAATCACACTTTGCTAGAATCAAATCGACTGCCCCAACTCAGTATTAAAGAGCACATTCTAATCTATCTAAAAATTACATGACAGCCTTCTACACCGACGACATCAGAAGATTTTCCCACGGAAACATGGTTCACGGTACGAGCTCAACGAGGTCGTCGAGGTACCATAGACCATTACGACGTCCCTGAAACGCTGGTCAAAAGCGGTCTTGCAGTCACAGCTAGTGTCTCTAGAAGCTATTCACCATCTAATCATTGAAGAAATTATGTAGCAGCTTCAGGCCGGAGCGATTACGGTAAGCCTCGTTGAGCTCGACGGTGGCGGCAGATGACGTCATATTCTGAAGACGGCGGGGCAGTGAAGGAGGGCCTGCTTCTGTTTACCACCTAAGGAATATTCGCCGTAAAACTTTCATTAACATCGGCTCCCTGTGCGACGAAAAGTTCGATGATGTGCGCCATGGGCAAAGTGGCTCTTTTTTTAACCCACCCTGTACTTATAATAAGCGCAAGTATCGTGTAGAAGGACTTCCACCATTCTAACTGCATTCCTTCCAGGAAACGGTCTTGAACCAGAAGATCTTTTCCTAAGCTAAAGGGTGGAGGAGATCCAGGGTAGATGATGATCTCGTATAACTTCGTATAATGTACAGCGAAAGCTGAGATGATCAGGATGCCCAACGTTCTTATCGAAAGAACACATTCATAATACTCGTTTACAATATTAGTCTTATCCCCACTGCGGTACGCAGGGCTGGAGCACTGGGGCACAAAACTCATATTAGGGCGTTGAGTTCGACATCTTTCGCATAACTCTAAGCTTTTGGGAATAATATATTCGAGTTAACTCCGAAAGCTGTACATATGAAGACAGGTCAAAAGAACAAGATCTTACAAAAGGCAACTGACCAAACTCGAAAAGGAAATGGAATGCCAGCGCCGCTGACAATTACCTGTCCCTAAGCCCACAAGTCCTCGTAATATCTCATTCTCTCGTTGAGAGTCATACATATTAATATACTTTACGTCCACCACCCAGAACACCATGCCAATGAAACATTCGACTAAGCCAGCACTATAAAACTCATCGCACAGTAGTGAAGGTATTAGCTTAGCTGAATTAGTATAATTGTGCAGATTAGTACATTTTCCAAGTTATCATCTGACTACACGCAGACCGTCCGGCACCGTGCCACTTATTTTCGCCCTAAGAATAAGCCTTAACCTGCCAAGAAGAAAAACGACGTAAGAAAATTCAGAATTCACCAAAGTAGAACAATATGTAAGTCTTAGTGTGTGCATTATATGCATATATGTCTCTGTTAGTACATTAACACTTCCGAAACCTCTCATGCTATTGCTGTGGAATGTAGAGATCTTCGTTCGTAAACGTAGTCAATGGATACTACGGAAACCTACAGAAGAGTAGGTTTTTCCTGTAGGAGTACTGCAATGTCCGTAAAGCAAACCCCGGGATTAGTCGGACTAGTAGGGAAACTGTAGGGTCTTTAACCCAATAGATCGTGCCAGCTTCGTTGCTCAAATTGCACGATTAAGGCGCTAATCCATAACGAAGCTGCAACCATCGACCCTCGCTGCAACGGTTCCTACCCACCACCATTGATATACAGGGTGTCCCATAAATTTGCACAAATTTTGAGCTCAAATTCTGTAGGTGTTTATAGCTTTTCTTCCGAGATTGGCAGACCTTTCAATCCTCTATCCTCTTGTCAATGACCATGCCAAATTCCACGGCTTACCGTTCGGCCTGCATCTCATGGTGCGCCTAAACTTCAACTGAGTGCCTAACCTCTCACATAGCTAGGTCGGACATCCGGTGATGAACATCGCTCCGCGGCCTACTGTGCACTGAGGAGAAGTTCAATAAAAGTAGTCTTCGTTGCGGCCGCCCCACAAGTTCTGACATCTTGGATCTCAGGAAAAGCATGAAGAAGCGAAACGACTGCAATACCCGGGTTGGCTCGAGAAAGGTGACCAGAACGCTGGAGTTTCTAAACACAGCCATGTAGAGAGTGGTCGGATAACAACTGCTCACAGTCCATTATAAGTTGCATAAGCACCACTGCTCAATCCAACGGGAGGAGCACAGCAGAGACAAAAAGTTCAAAGAGCTGGTGTCGAGGGCCGAAAATGGCGATTACGCGGGCACCGTTTTCATCGACGACAAAATTCCTCACATGGAGCGGAGCTACAATCTTCAAACTCCGAGGATGCCCGCATGAGGTCTTGAGGAAGTCAGTGAGAGTGAAAGGAATATTCGCCACAAGCAGCAGCCGAACCTTATCATGGTCTGGACGGGGTCTCAACTACCGGTCGCTCACCATCACTGCCTGTTTACAAAGGAATACAACTTGATACTAGACCGAGCCAAGGGACATTTCGGTGCACCATCTGTTACTGAGGTATCTAGCCACTTTGAGGAGGGTGATGATCTTTTCAATAGGACCCAACTTCTACATAGAAGAAAAAGATTGTCCAATTTTCTTTGTCCGTTTCTTTCCGATTTCACATCCTTGAACGAATGGCTCTCCTCTTCCTTTACTTCAATTCGATGAGATTGGGAACCATACTCACAACAACAGGGGAGCATATCCAATGAATGTCATTCCTTTCAATATGTAAATGTATTGCTAAATTTTTGTAAAACCTCTTGAAGATACATCCATTTGAAAGAAGTTACAAGTAAAGAAAAGTGGTGCAATATTCATGGGACACCCTGTAGAGATCAGCGTGCTCTCTTGACCTGCATGCTTTCTCGCGGTCTTTGTCTTCTTTGATCGCCCTTTCTCGCCATCGTACCACATCCCACGTTACTGTAGACTAAGAGCTTAAAGGAAGCGATCACGCTGGCTTCCACGCTGGATTTGCTACCCTCGCGTTATCAACCGATAAGGTGTGAGGCAGATAATTGTTGGACGAGCGTAACCCCCTAGAAGATACGATATCATAAAATAAGGAGGTAAATATAATAAGTGCGTAAGTATCCCTACTATATATAAAACGCTATGTCTGTCTGTGTGTGTGTGTGTGTGTGTGCGTGTGTCACGAAATTCATAGCACGCGTCGCAGCAGTCGTTAGGAGCTGATTTTTTGATATGATATAGGGGGGGCGGGAACATATTTGGTGGGGGTCACAAAGTGATAACGACTGATAAGAGCAGATAAGAGGCGCTGAAACACAAATTTCACGAAATTCATAGTGCGCTTCGCAGCAGTCGTCAGGAGCTGATTTTGGGACATGATATAGGGGGTGGGGCGGGAACATATTTGGTGGGGGTTACAAAGTGATAACGACTGATAAGAGCAGATAAGAGGCGCTGAAACACAAATTTCACGAAATATCATAGTGCGCTTCGCAGCAGTCGTCAGGAGTTGATTTTGGGACATGGTATAGGGGGTGGGACGGGAACATATTTGGTGGGGGCTACAAAGTGATAACGACTGATAAGAGCAGATAAGGGGCGCTGAAACACAAATTTCACGAAATATGTAAGTGCGCTTCGCAGCAGTCGTCAGGAGTTGATTTTGGGACATGGTATAGGGGGTGGGGCGGGAACATATTTGGTGGGGGCTACAAAGTGATAACGACTGATAAGAGCAGATAAGAGGCGCTGAAACACAAATTTCACGAAATATATAGTGCGCTTCGCAGCAGTCGTCAGGAACTGATTTTGGGACATGATATGGGGGTGGGACGGTAACATATTTTGTGGTTTTCAAAAAGTGATAACGACAGCTGAGGACTAATAGTAATGATATGCGTACGAACGTAGAGATCACTCGAAACCAGATTGCAGATAGTGCATTTCATTTCAATATCATTTCATTAGCGTTATAATTGTAAACTCAAACACCTTTCGACCGCTGCACCTTCTCGAGTTCTTGAGGATGAATGAGATGCTCGAATAAATACGATAGTGAATACTGGGCATTCTAATTTGAGATCATCAAAATTATTTTTTTTGAGATCATCAAAATTATTCGACCGCTAAATTACCTCGATACTCGATGCATGGTGGTTGTTTACATACATCACTTTAGCTGTGCACTTCACTGCGCTTATCAAACAGTGAGATACAGCCAAGATGAGCAACGGACAGTAATGCATTTAAGGAAGCAGCTATAGTTAAGCGGTGAGACCCAAAGCTTCACCGATTCTCACAAGGGAAGGATCCCAGGTCGAAGTGGCCATTTGTAACGAGACATACACCACTAGATGTGTTTTTGGACGCTGATCTCGAATCTGCTCTCCAAATCTGCGGAACGATTCCCTGAACGTAGTTATGAAGCGAGATAGTGCAGTGGCAGCGGCCCAGGCCGACGGAAAAGAGGTCGTGGGATCGAATTCTTGGCGATATCTCACATTTGCTTTCCTTGAGACATTGCTAAAGATGCTTTTATCCATATAAATTATTAGCGATTGCCTATATTACAAGTGGGAATAGCTAGCGAGGAGCATCTAACACTGTGCGCGCCATTCGCAAAAGATCGCCCCTTGTACTCGTAGCGCACGCGTCAGGCGCATTCGTGCCAAACAGAGGTATTCGCGCGTCAAAATGCCCCTTTCCACAACTTTTGGTCCAAATCTGAAATTTGTACCTAACTTTGCAAATGTGGGCAGTCACCGTTGGTCATTTGCACATGGCACGCACACTTGATCGAAACTCCTCGCTATCTCCTCGCACTAGTAATAAAGGCGAGTGCTGATGACTTAGCATAGATGAGGATTTCCTTAACAATGTCCTCAGGAAAAGCAAAAGTCAAAACTCGCCGAAAATTCGATCCCACGACGTCTTTCCCGTTGGCCCGGGCCGCTGCCACTGCACTATCTCGCTTCATAACTACGTTCGGAGAATCGTTCCGCAGATTTGGAGAGCAGATTCAAGATCAGCGTCCAAAAACACATCTAGTGGTGTATGTCTCGTTACAAATGGCCACTTCGACCTGGGATCCTTCCCTTGTGCATGTCCTATCAAAGGCTTCCGTGTCATGCGCGCGGTAGCGGGCGGAGCGGCCGCGGGCGGGCGGAGCTAAACTGGTAAATATAATAAGTGCGGCTGCTAGGGATAAAGTACACTCTAGAATGAAAATCGGACAATAACGATAACGGTATCATATCTAGCACGCTCTTATCGCACCCCTTTCCACATCGATAAGTCTTGGTTTTTGCTAACCGGAAGTGGATTTCGGCGCCTTATCACTCCGTTGATAAGGCGCCACTGCCACTGAAACTTCACGTGTTCTAACATTGGGCAGGACCCCTATCCACTCCAGTACACAGCTTTCCTTATCGTCCCAAAAGAATTATCGTGACCACTTCCTTTAATGTTAGCGTTGCCAATGATGTCGCTTGCTCTCCTTTCCACTTTCAGTTACTTCCGCAGCTCAGTCATCACTACGAAGCGCCCTCATACATCAGCTTTATCCCGGGGCTTGCCTTTGAGTGAATTTTGGATATATAAGGGGCATCGCGAGTTCTGAACCTCTCTCCACGTGTGTGATTAGTGGTGCTCCCAGCCACTGATTGTGAGAAGCACCCGCAACAATTCTTTGTATTGTATTGGATTTGTTGAGTTGATCATTACTGGTAAGCACTGGTCCATTTGATTAAACTTGAAGTGAGCGTACCACGTGTAAAGGCCGTAAAATACTCTTGAAGGCAGGTGAAATGATAAATCGGACGGCAAAAGGAGGGGATTGTGCCTTGTACCAAAGCCGACCATCTATCGAATCAAGAGGGTTATTCCGCGGCGAGGGAGCTTAGCAGAGCCATAAGGCCTAGGTCGTCCTTGTGGGCGCTGCTGGTCCCTCACTGTCGGTCTCTAGCCGTTTTAGCAAACAGGCAGAGCAGGTTATTTATGTTGATGACGACACCACAGATGGGAGTCGCCCAACGCGGACATCAGCAGGGGAAACAGGTATCCCTTCTCGCGGATTTCAGCATTTCTAGCCTAGTTTTCTTATCTTATCCACTCCTTCGCAGTCTACTTTATTCCCGCGGGAGATCAATTTGTTGTATCACCTGCATTCAAGTGACAGCTACCGGAGAATGAATTTACTAGTAGACGCTTTACAAGTCTTTTCATGCGGGCGGTAAATGACCGGCTTTTGTGGGACACGCTTCCCAGCTGGCTTCAAAATTCCTTTCAGATTAAAGGTGAAGGCACTCACATAACACATAGCACGAAGAAGCTCGACCGCAGCTCAGGATTTTTAAACACGTCCAGCAGCGACACATTTGCATGGACTCCTTTGTAATCTCAATTCAGTGCCTTAACAACATAACCATTGTGGAAGATATAATATTAGGTTGGCCAGATTGAAATGTCGTTTTCGATCATCAATTATTTTCATTATAAAACAATAATGAAGCACATCAACCTGAACCATCTCCTTCACCTGTGTCACAGGCTCATCACCTTTCGTTACGCAAAGCATGGATGCCTACCGCGTAGAACTCTTTCTGGTTCGACTCGAAGAAGTTGGGCACTCAAATTTTGACGTCGCGGTTATCGAATTGGTTTGCTGCTAAGGAGTGTTGCGCTGACCTGGGTCAGTGATAGTCGGACGGCGCCAGACCTGGGCTATATGGCGCTAGGTCCCAGCCCAACTCCTCGATTTCTTGTTGCGTGATTTTCACGACATGTGGTCTTCCGTTATGGTGCAATAGTTTTACATTGGCCGAATTCACCCTTGACGACGCAGAGCTCGGTCCACGCGGGCGGGCTGTTGTGCGCAGGCTTCAGCTGTAACTGTCTGACCACAATCAGCTCTCCATAGTAAGCCAGTCTTATACTGTTCACCACACCGTAGCACGACTTTTTCTCAGTGGATGTCCGGTTTCAGAGAGGCCCTCAGCTGCCCATCAGCCGCCAACCACGGTCATCTTCTCGCGTTGTTATTGGGAAACATCTCTTTGTAAAATGCGGTCAACACGAAGTCAAGAACCTTTTCCTCTTGAAGTTATGGAGCGAAGTTCCAGTATTGGCAACCAGTACTGCTTGCTCGCGTCGCTCAGAATAGGCCGAACCCATTTTCTATCCTGGAAGGCCCTAACAGTCGCACGTAGGAACTTTCAAATTTTTCTGTTGACACAACTGAGATTCTCCATGCAAGTTTTGTGCGGCTTGTCGAGGCTCAGTTTGTTAGCTTTCTTTATTTCTCCGTGATCTAGAGCTATGGATCAAAATCCTTCTTCGCCAGGTCCTTTACCTCAGTCTTGGAAGAGCTGAAACAATAGCCGAAAGCGCATCAGAGACAAAGTGTTACTGGTCAATGTTTTGTACACAATGAGTGAGATTCGTTGGCCGTTTTTCGTTGCTTGAATATACAGGGGTGGCCAAAAAAAGAGACACTTCACTCCACATTCAAAACGGAATTATTTACGCGTTGCGAAACCAAACCAAATGATCCCAACTGAATATTGAAGAGCACGTTAATCTATCAACAAGCTACACAACAGCCTTCTACACCGACGACATCAGAAGATTTTCCCACGGAAGCATTGTGCACGGTACGAGCTCAACGAGGTCGTTGAGATACCATAGACGATTACGACGTCTCTGAAACGCAGGTCAAAAGCGGTTTTGCACATTCACAGCTAATGTCTCTGGAAGCTATTCAACAATTAATTCACTGAGAAATTGTGTAGCAGCTTCAGGTCGGAGCGATTTCGGTAAGCTCTTGAGCTGAGCTGGACGGTGACGGCAGATGACATCATATTCGCGAAACCGGCGGGCGCTAGTGAAGGAGGCCCTGCTTCTGCTTACGGCGGACGACCTAAGGAATATTCTGCCGTCAAACCTTCATTAACATCGCGCTCCCTGAGCGACGAAAATTTCGATACTGTGCGCTATGGGCTAAGTGTCTCTTTTTTTGGCCACCCCTGTATACGCTCAGACGATGATTTCTGATCAGTCATCTCAAGCGAAAGTTTTGGCTCAAAGAATATCCGCTCAGTGGCGCCTAAGGATTCCGCAATATGCGTGCTGAATCGCTCTTTCGAATGAATGGTCTACCATCCTAAGAGATTGTGTTTTAAGGTGAGAAAAAGGCAGGGCACACGCAGCACCTTTCGAATCTTGCAACCTAATAGTAAGCCCAAAGAGTTACTTGCTGAAGATGTTTTTCAAAACTTACCATTCCTGTTTTGAAGACCGTTGATATAGGCTAGCTCGTTGAGCGCCCTGTCTTCTCGTTCATAATAACCCTGAAATGGATGTAGAAGCAGGAATCAGAAGCATGAAAGAAATATAGATAGACAGACAAATCGCAGATATGTTTGCAACCGTGGAATAGAGACGATCCTTCCAAACACAAGTTGCTGGCTTCTTCAGAGATTTTGTCTTTTGCAATTAGGAGTTTGCTCACCTTTGATAACAGCCACACCGGACTCTCTGGCAATACGTACACAATAGTTAGAGCCATTCTCATTTTGGAAAGAGCAGCGTGAAAGTAGGTGGCCAGTCTCCATGAATGCGCAAGATGCGCGAGAGCTGTCATTATCAAACGTGCGTTCGTCTGAAAAATTGTAAAAGTGTATTGGCAGTACAGGGCCAGCATCCATCGAGCTGAGTCGTGCGAGGAGTCGTGGACCTGATTTTGACTACAAAATTCTGCGCGGTGCAATGTTTGACGCTAACCAGAATTGAATGAGAGGCTCAATGTCATTTTGGGCACGGCTGGAGCTATTTCTGTAGACTTCTAATATAACTATGCTATATGCAGACATCCTTGGTTCTAGACAATAGTGCGGTGCGTGCCAAAGGATGTGGACACCCTAAAAACGATTCTCAGGGGTCAGCTAAAGCCGAGTTCTGCCATGAAACCGTCACCACTCCCCGTGGTCGATAAACCTACAGTGACAATTTGGGCTTTAGATTTCGTTCTAGTTTAGCTAACTATTTTTGATGGAAATTTTTTTCTTTGTCAAAAGTATGTGGACACCCTGAGGCAGATCAACTTTCTGCTCTAATTTTCTAACCTATGTTTACTTTTTCTTTCGTTACTTATTCTGGCATTATTCCTCTTCACAACAGCATTTTTCTAAAGAGGACCAAGCAGAGATGTGGGGTCCTCATGTTGCTGGACCTTCCAATTGCGAAATCGCACGTCAACCCGGTCGTGCGTCCTCGTTTGTTGGGAAAGAGATCCAGAATCCTGGTGCTCCAACACTGACTGAGGGTCGTCGTCTTCAATCGTTACTTGTTCAAAACAACACAAGAATAGCCTGTACTGTCTCAAAATTTCTTTGGTCTGCTATCCGCGTTCGCGCTTAAATGACTTCCCTCTTATAAAAAAGACCACTCGGTGTTCCATCCAATCGAGTGAGCACACGACACGAGAGAAGATGAAGAAGCTTCGTGTATGATGCGCAGCACAGATTGGCAAGGTTGGAATTCCCACTCAAAAAAAGATCACAACATGGGACGTTGAACCCACACAGACAGCGCTTTTGTGAAAACTATAAGATAAGAATAAAAGACGCTCTGTGGAAAATTCCCCTTAGACAACCTCGACTGGTGAGAAAAAGCTTATCTTTGGCTATTCGGGTGGATCTCGTTGCTAATGGAGGGACCTTCGTCGTGACCCGCAGCTGTACTCAAAGAGACATTTCGGAGGAGGCTCATCAATTGTCTGGGGTGGTTTCAAAAGAAGCGGAAAATTGGAGATTGGCTTGCCAGCATGTCAGGTAGACAATAGGATTATAATGAGGTGCTTGGATCCCGACTTATACCTTTTTCGAGAAGCCAGTGTCACAAAACACTTGTTTTGCAGCAAGCCCAAGAGGGGTGCCCTACACGTGTTCCTCCTACAATCCTGATTGTCTACCTGACATGCTGCCAAGCCAATCTCTGATTTGGGAAAGAGGCAAACGCGAGGGTTCCGGGTGCTGGATTGGCTGGCGTATTCCTCAGACCACATCGTTATTGAAAACGTAGGGGGATAGTGGTTCACTGCTTCTGCGCTATTAAAGAAAAAGTAGTACCCCAAGTGACCTAACAAGTTGCTGAAATTAGCTGCTTGGGAAGAGTTCGACGAAACAGGTATCGGGAGCCTGGTTCAGAACATGCCGAACAAAATGTTTGAACTTATCAGAATCTTTGGTAGGCCTACCAGTCTTTGATTCTAAAGATATTTCTGTTTTTCGAAAAGTGTCCACATACTTTTGATACAGGGAAAGCAGGGAAATTAATTAAAAAAATTTAAAGCTGCATGTAAAACGGTGAGAAATGAGAAAATCTAAGGTTTCCGTATCCGAGAAATCGAATGGTGGCGATCTCATGGTGCAGAAGTCAACAGTTTCTCAGAGAAGGAAAATTTTAGAGTGTCCACATACTTTTGGTACGCACTGTATTGGTACCTTTTCTTCAAGAGTGAATCACATAAACAGTAAGAATACTTAACCCAGCTTGTGAAAGTCCTCAGTTTGAAACGATGTTCAGGAGAGATCATTTCGGCAAAATACGTCCATCCAACAGTCATTGTCGCTGAAGCTTTTGAATATATTATAGTTTAAATGTGTATTAAACAATGTGAGACTTCAAAATTTATTGCAAAAGACTCAAAACTTTCTACAAAAGAAATTGCAAAATTGTGTGTTTGCAAAAGTTTT